>JBBPTB010000584.1:0-17592 GCA_038093875.1 Boletus tylopilopsis | reverse complement strand
AGGGAAGAGTTATGGTCAAAGCTGGGACTTCACCCCATAGAGAGGGGCTAATGTTACAGATTTCTTGGCCAATTATTTTTCACTTCTTTGTCCAGACTTATCTTCTCCTCATAATGGGACCTCTGATCCCTTCTGACATTTCCCCAATTCTCCCTGACTACAATGCTGTATTGCCACATGTCATGCTCAGACATGTACATACAGTCACCTTGGTAGCTTGTTCTATTTGTTGTTCCACTGTTCCTTTGCATTCCGCTGTTCCTGACAGTGGAACTCCATTGACTCACACTCTTCTCATCATATCTGAGTGGAACCAAGCCCACTCACCTTCCTATAGTCCCTCTATGGGTGCAAAGGCAGCTTCAGGTTGTGCTTGCCCAACCTGTTGCCTTATCAAATGGGCATCCTAGTGTTTGGCATTATCAGCTTGCTCTTCTCTTACAGTTCCCTACTTGTTTATTACCTCATCCTCCATTGACTCGGATATATATGAGACAATATCTTGTGGTAAGGATAATAGGGGCATGATGGGGAGCAGAGGAGTTTGCTGAGACCAATCTATGGCCTTAAAGAGGATAGTGGGAGAGGATGTGGCCAGGACTGAACTTACCACTGTGGTTACACTGGAATAGGTGACAGTCATACTTGATATGTCCTAAATAGTGGCAGAGGTAACAAGTTTCATTGTACCTGGCATGGGTTTGAGGAAGAGGTATAAGTCCTGCAGTGTAGGCACAATCCTGTTCAGCTAAGTCAAGGCCCAATAGGCCTTTGCTAGTTAAAGAAATAGGGGTGGAGGTTCTTATAGAAGGGTTCTGCTGTTCATGGGTTTCCCTGAGGTAATGATCTACATCAACAAGAAAAGGTGTCATCTCTAGCTGATGCATGGCAAGAAGGAGTTTGGAAACAAGATTACTTTTAATCTGTTCAAGGGAGGTGCTGATGGTGCTGATGTGTGCATTAGGGAAGGCAGTATAAATATAAGCCTCAATATGGAGTGCTTGGACAAAAGCTTGTTTAAGAGAGAAAGGGGGAGAGTTCTGATCAAGGAACCCATCTATGGTGGAGATGAGTTGGGAGTTGACAAGAAGGTCCTTAAGGTGGGACAGATCTGTCTCAGTGGGTTTGTTGATGATTCAGTGAGTGAAGAGGGTCATGTCAACCACTTTGACCAAAAGGGTGGTAGTGATAGAGATGAGTGGGTGACTGGAACAGTTGCCCAGCCAGTTTCAATGGTGGTAGAGGTGGGGGAGGATGGGAAAAAGGTAAGGGTAATAGAAGAGATGTTGGAAATGTGTTATGCTTACCACACTTGGTCATCTTGTGGAACCTTGAGTCAAAGGAGGGTGAAGTAATAAGTGAAAGTGGAGATAAGAGAAAAGAGCAAGAGGAGTATGCTGAGTGCAAGGATGCCCATTTGATAAGGTGACAGGTTGGGCAAGCACAACCTGAGGCTGCCTCCACACCTGTATTAGGGACTATAGGAAGGCAAGTGGTCCTGGTTCCACTTGGATACTATCACAGGCAGTCAGGCCTTTGCCTGGAACAAGCAAAGGGAGAGGTCAGCGAAAGGGAGACAAGTTAAACACAGTATATTGCATAGAA
The DNA here is from genome assembly GCA_038093875.1 of Boletus tylopilopsis. Taxonomy (NCBI): domain Eukaryota; kingdom Fungi; phylum Basidiomycota; class Agaricomycetes; order Boletales; family Boletaceae; genus Boletus; species Boletus tylopilopsis. Next base: position 15,987 of record JBBPTB010000584.1, on the reverse strand, counting down.
CTAGCTTGGGGAATACTACTGTACAGGTAGGGCTTATATATAATTCAAGACAGTGCTTGGACCATCAGGAAAACAAGAGCATTGCAAGAAATCGGAAGTAAGTATCAACAGAACTCCACGGTCAGGAAGTGCAGAAGTTAGAGGATCAGCAGAGTGACAAATGGAACAGTTACTAAGGCAACCCTACATGTCTGAAGTGACATGCAGTCATATAGCATTGCTATCAGGGGTTATCAGGGAAACATCAGATGGGACTGGATGTCCCATCATGAGGAGAGGATAAGTCTGAGTGACAAGAAAGAGAAAAACAAATGACATAGAAAAACCATAACAAAATGGAGAAGGAGATGTCAGCCATAAAGTCAAATGGGAGAGCAGGGAAGTTCAGGCTGTGGATGTTATTTTCATGATAGGGTGATAGGAGGGAAGTGGGGATAACTGAATGGATATTCCATATGGAAGGAAGGCAGAGTTGATAAACAGGAGAGATATTGTAGTACCTTAGTGATGACAAAAGATTCTTCTTGTTTGGGGGAGAATTTCACCTGAGTGAGTTGGCATTTCAAGTTCCTGGCTTCTAGCAACACTTTATTGATCATAGCTTGATGAGCAAGATCATGCACAGCAAGGGCTTCTTTTCAGGCTTTATTGAGCAGCTGTAAGCAGGTTTCCACTGCAAGGATATTTGTTTTGGGAATTACCAATGGGAGGGAACAGGGTTCATAATCCATTGTGAGAAAGAAAGGGGATTTGCCAGTGATGGAATGTGGGTGCTGGTTATGAGTGAACTTGGTGTGGGAAATCAATTCAGACCATGAGGAAGGATTACTTCTGCAGAAGATCTGGGGTAAGTTTTGACTTCTTGGTTTACTTGTTTAGTCTCTCCACTGGTTTAAGGATGGTAGACAGTGGAAAGGGCAAGGTTGTATCCCAGGAGTTTTCCCAAAATCCACAAGATTGAGTAGGCATCTGGCTTGTCAGCAGTTAAGATTTTGTGTTTGACAGAAGTAGGTGAGGCTTTTATGATCTGTGAAGACCTGGATGTGAAAAGGAGAGCCATGAAGGTAGTGTCTCCAAGGTTTCAATGCATTTATGACTGCAGTCATAGATAGTGTTTTAAAGTCCAGTTTAGTCCAGTTTTTTGACCTGGAATTGATGCAACTGGACCCAGTCCAGTCCTAACAATGTTCAAGATCATTGCAACCAGTAACTGGACTGCCCAGGACCAGTCAAAAGCAGTCTGGGTACCAGTTGCCAACCAGTTAAAACCAGTCTGGTGAAAGACCAGTTCATATCAGGTGATCTGATGGAAATCAGGCTTAGCGGTGATGTGGGTGAAGTAGCCAACCCTCTGGCTACCTATAAATCCATGGATTGTATCAAACAGCTCACAGATGGCTGAGATATCACCATTTTCAGGTCACATGTCAATCCAATGTGGGTAAATTCACTATGTAGTTGTAACAATCTAGGAAGATTTTGGACGAATTGGGAAAAGTTGTGGGAAGTGTGGGTAAATGGGTGCTACCAGAGGGTACATTGTCCAAAGGGTCTGGTTGCAGTCTGGACCAGTTATTGAGTTTTTCAAAAATTGAATAGCCTGGTCCTGTTTCTCTTCAAATCCTAGGAAACCAGACTGATCCAGGCAACCAGACTGCAATTCAGTCCAGTCCAGTTGCCACTCTGTTAGCCAGTTTGCAACTGGACTTTAAAACACTAGTTATAGATATTGTAGTTTTTGTTCAGCAGGGAAGAATGAGTTAGAAAGATAGAAACAAGGTGTTAAGAGTGAAAAGCTTGATAGGAGCAGACTAGCCACTAGTTGGATCAACTCAGGACAATTCTGGAGTCCACGGTGAGTAACGAGGATGATATTAAGATAGAACAACAAGGTATACTAACCTGGAGTCCACAGTGAGTAATCAAAGACTACAAAGTGGAACTCCAGGGAGTAAGTGCACCTCAAGTCAACAAAAATAAACAATCAGCTGCAGGTGATTGTAAATGCAAAGGCAATGTTCTGTATGGGCAGAGTTTGCAAAACAAGCTGGAAAAATGAGGAAAAATGGTAGATAAGTAAAGTGATGATGGAGAACAACATGGGCACTGGTTAGAATCTGAAATGAGGTGTGAAATCACCAATACTAACATGTTTTTACTAGTGGAATGACCACTCATCAAGACATTATTGTGCATGGCAGGACTGTCACCACCCATTTCAAAGTGTTGAGAGCTGGTATCTGGTAGCAACTGGGATGGATATAACCCTGGGCTGCTATGTTGAGTGCCTTCAAAATTGAACTGTTCTTCAGGATTGATTGGTCCCAGAGTAATCCCAGGATGTCTCTGAGGTTGGCAGATTTTGTACATATATATGGTAGGGTGGGAGGATGTGGGACCTAGGGGAAAGTTTTAGATCATGTGGGGAGGTGAGTAAACAGGGTATCCTCTTTCCTTAATTAGAGCATTTGAAGATGTACTTCTGAACTTAATTTCCCAATATTACAAGCTGGAATTGATAATCATTCAGAGTGTGATTAGTCAAGTAATAGAAGAAGATGGCAAAATCTGTGGTCTGCTCTCACTAATAGTCTGCATGTGATTAGCCTTGTATTTGGTAGTTCTTTCAGAATCTAATCTACAAAATTAGACTGTAAAATCAAACTTGGACTAACATTCAATTTCCTGTATAAGCTAGACCTATTCCACATGGTTTACCTGGTTGTATCCATAGTAATTAAGGCAGACTCAATTTGTATGCACCAGTAACCGGATTCCAGTCTGTATTTCCATAAAAACATTTAACCTCTTTCTCCTCAGCAAAATTTTCCAAGTCCAACTTTTTCTACATTCTCTTGTTCTTGATCCTCTTTGAGCATGGAGTTTCAGAGGAACTGGGACCAAATAGACTAACCAGAAATGTGAGGTATCTTAGCAATAGCTTGTTCTCCTTTGCTACCCCAATGAAGAGCTTCCTCAATTTATCAAGATAAAAGAGCAAATAGTGGTTGAATGATCCCTTGAGAACCAAGAGAGGCTTCATCATCCAAGATTTCACCAGTCATGGCTTCATTGGTGACATGATTAGTGTCATTTGCCTGAGCCTTCCCTTTCCCCTTTCCTTTTCCAAATTGACCCTGGTTCCAAGAAGGAAGAGTAAAACTTGGAGCTTTCTGCTTCTCCTGACTGTTCTGAGGCTGTTGATAGGTCATGTTCCCAATGTGTGTCTCCATAGGATGAAACTTGGAGTTGCAGACAATTAAGTGCTTATTATTCTTCTTCTTCTGACCAGGATTCCTGTAGGAAGAAATTTAATTGGCAAGGAATGTGTCACCCCTTTGGTCAACTCAGAAATAATCATTGGTTTGAGTGGTGCTGAATAACCACAGAATAGGAATCTGGGAGGCCAGCAAAGATAAGCATGGCTTTAAGGTTCTCTGGAAGAGTAAGCCCAGTTTGAACAAGTGGGGAGAAAACATTCTCTATATGGGCAAGTTGCCCAGAGACCTCCTCAGAGTCATTCAATTGCCTGTGAATTGCCTGCCAAAAATGATAACATTGTCCTATAGTGTTAGTATTGGTGATTTCACACCTCATCTTGGATTCTAACTGTATCCATGATGTTCTCCATGGTCACTTTACTTATCTACCATTTTTCCTCATTTTTCCAGCTTGTTTGCACACTCTGCCCATACAGAGCATTTCCTTTGCATTTAAAATCACCTATGGCTGATTGTTTACTTTTGTTGACTGGAAGTACATTTACTCCCTGGAGTTCCACTTTGTAGTCTTTGGTTACTCCCTGTGGACTCTAGAGTTGTTCTGAGTTGATTCAGCTAGTAGTGGCTAGTCCACTTCCATCAAGCTTTTTGCTCTTAACAGTGAAATACATTGCAATAACATTCAGAGTCAAAAATTGTATGCTTACATTATATCAGAAATGATGAATCATAGCACCTAGAAAAGTTTGACCCATGTGAAAGACAGCAAATGGGTTGGAAGTGGAAGTAATAACTAATAATAACTACTAACTATACCTTGGGTTTCTCTTTTTGAGTAAAAAGAGTAAAAGGATGGGCAAGGTTACACTTGACTCAAGTATATCCCAGATAGGGAAAAGCAGAACTAGAACTGAGGGGCCTTGAGGTGACTAGAACAGGTGAGAAGTCCTGATAGGAGGGATGGCAAGCTAGAAAGGTTGAGAAGTCCCAATAGATGGGATGGCAACTTGAGAAGAGCTAAGAGTTCTGTGATAAGAGGTGGCTAGGATGCTAGGAGTCTTGGAATGGGAGATGACCAGAATACTGGAAAGAAACCCTGTCAAAGGAGGACTACTAGGATACTGGAAAGAGAGTTCTGTAAACAACAAACAACTAGAAGACTTGGGAGTCTGGGGCATGGACAATTGGGGAGACTGGGGTATTGAGGAGTCTTTGGGTGGAAGATGACCAGAAGGCTCTTGTGCTACACAAGCAATGGAGAGTGCTAGAAGGTCTGTAGAGAGGTTCAGGGAATGAGTGTTCACTCAGCAGTGAAACGAGGACTGGAGAGGTGGAAATAGACTATATTAGAAGGTATGCTCTGGGAGCCTAACATAGGGAGTTAAAAGTAATGAGTCATTTTGGTATATATAGTGTCCAAGGGGGTTTTATGACTAAGTAGAAGTGGAATGTCATGGAATGTTGGAGAAGGGTCACATGACGCTTAGTTAGTGTAAGTTCAAAGGTGAGTCATCAAATAGTACTATGCAAAGAATCTTCTAGAAAGAGTGTTATGGTCCTTGGTACCAACTGGTTGATTTTTCTTCTCTTCCTTTGGACTTATTTTCTCACAATGGAACACCTGGTCCCATCCAATGTTTCCCCAATATTCCCCAATTGCAATGCTGTATTACCACATGTCATTCTGGACATGTATGGTCACCGTAGTAACTGTTCCACTCATCACTCTGCTGATCCTTTATATTCCACTCTTCCTAACAGTGGAGCTTTGTTGATATTTACCATTCTCACTGTTGCTTGCAATGCCCTAGTTTTCCCAACAGTCCATGCACTGTCTTGCATTGTATATAAGCCTGGTGTGTACAGTAGCCACTCCCCAAGTTAGTTCTATGCAATACACTGCATTTAACTTGTCTCCCTCCTGCTGGACTCTCCCTCTGCTTGTTCCAAGCAGAGGCTTGACTGCCTGCAACCATATCCAAGTGGAACCAGGACCACTCGCCTCCCTATAGTCTCTAATATGAGTGTGGAGGCAGCTTCAGGTTGTGCTTGCCCAACCTGTTGCCTTATCAAACTGGCATCCTTTTACTTGGTGTACTACTCTTGCTCTTTTCTCTTGTCTATGCTTTCACCTATTACTTCACACTCCATCAACTTGAAGTTCCATTAGATGACTTAGTGCAGTAAGTGTAACAAAGAGAGGTCATGTGACCTACTTAGTTAGCAGAGGTTTGAAGACATGTAGCCAAGTGGCATTGTATTATGTAGAATATAGGAAGGGTCATTTGACTTGCTTAGTCAGTGTGAGGATGAAGGCAAGGCATCAAGTGAGGTGATGCTTGAAGGGAGGGATCCAGAGTAACTGGAAGAAATAGGGAAAGAGTCTCATGGGAGTTGGGAAAGGATGAGAGAATAGGATGGAGGGGAACAGTGACAAGGAAGGGAGAGTAGTTGTGGGTCACTGCAAAGAGAACAAGTCCAAAAGAAAGGCAAAAGGGGGTAAAGTGTAACAGGAAAAGCCCAGTGTTGCACTACCTTGTAATGTGAGATATAATGATGTGACATCACATGTGTGACCCTGGGGACTGTACATTTCAAGTAAATCATTGAGATTTCTTAAACTACATGATCCAATAATAGTCATTCAGCAAAAAATGTACTTACTCAAACAGACAAGGCATTATGTATTAAGGGAGGGATAAGTAAAGTGTGGCCCTGATCCTTGATGCCTGCTATAAACTCCTCAGGGATTGTCTTGATAAAGGGTAGCTAAAGTTTTTCTTGTGTTCATGTAGTTCTAAAGCAAATCAATGGGGAAAATCATGCAAGGTAGTGAGTTATATGCTGTGGATGTTCATCACTCACCCTAGAATGCTCATGGATTGCCTTTCCATCTTCTACATCAAGAATTCAAACCCATCCAAATCTATGAACCATCTGATAACAAAAGCTTTATTTTGTGGCAATAACTTTGAGCAGCAATAAAGAGTTCTTTTTCCTTCATCCCCCATCCAGGAACAGGATGATCTTGCTTACAGGGTCACCTTTGATATGTGTGCAAGATCAGCAATGTACTTGCCTTCAAAATGAAGTAGGTTTTTTTTGCCCCAATGTCCTCCCTTCTTGAGGTCACAGTCAAGTATTCAGTACTCCACCCCACCTTTTCTGTGTTATTGCTTATTTGAATGCCTTTGATGCCAATAACTAGGTCTGATGTATTGAAAACATCTGACACTGGACCTCAAAGGCTTGCTGGTGGAGATGAGAGCAGGCTTAATGGTGAGGTGTTTAATGGTGGATTAGCCAGTGGGAAGACTAGTGGAGTAGGTAAGGCAAGCATGGAAATGCAATGGATGGATGCAGGCAAGGAGGTGAAATTATTCAGCAAGGTTAATGAGGATCATCCAACAAGACTGAGTGACAATCACCCTCCTTGGAAGTTTGGTTGGCATCCACACTGGACTTTGCTGGAGACATGACTGCAGCTGGAGGTTGGTCCAACCCAGGACCTTGTGGATCTTCTGAAGATGAGAATACTAATGAGATACAAGTAGTGTACAAAGGTGAGCTTTCAGAGCTCCATGATTGAGGAAGGTGTCTACCAGGGCCTTCAAGAGTACTGGTGTGCCATCCATCATGGATGAGGTGAAAAAAATAAATGGTTCCAGGTTGAACAGTCTGGCAACCAGGAAAACTACAACATCGATCATCCTGATGGTGATCATCTCCATAGACATTACTAGGCTGATGTGGTATACAGCATTCACATGTGGAACATCTAGGAGATTCATGAATTACAGGTGGTGCTCCAGGCCTCTATTTGCATGGTTTAGGAGAAGGCTGGACCACTTCTCAGTGTTGTGAAGGTATACAATGAGGGATGGGAGAAGGAGATGGACTCTGTTCTCAATCTGCAGGTTGACTGATAGATAGTCATTATCACCAGGGATTGGTGGCAGTATAACCACTTGTTCACCTGGGATGGGTGGTACTTGCTGTGTATTAGTACATTTAGAACCCTTCTAAGGTAGAGGAAATACAATTCCATCAAACCTCATGTGAGGTGACAACAGCATGACATGAGAGTTATCTGTTTGCCATGATCATGCCAAATCAAGTGGGGACAAACATTTTAAACTGCGATTGACTAGCAGTGTTGCAACATACTATGTAGACATTTCTCAGTCTGTTTGTGTCTGTACTATAAACTCCTGTTCAAGATCCACCATTAGACTTTTGGGCATCACTCAATGACCATAGTATTTTTTAACTGTCCATGTAGCCTGGAAACCATTAAGACCATGTTGGTATGCATCACTAAAATGGCAAGACCAGATAGCAAAGCTGCAAAGCAATCAAGAAGTCATTCCAATGAGCTTTGAGAATGGGCCAACTTACTAACATATTGTGATTAGTGGAATTGCATTTAGAGCTGAAAGAACATTGCACTCGAGATTGACCTTCCTTGATGATGGTGGATTAAGATGGTATAGCCACTTTGCATACCCTCCTTCTCTTTGCTTCTCAAGCAGCTATGGTGTTATGGATGTTAATGGCTGCACTTTCTTGCCATGTTGCAGTGGCTGTCCTGGTGCTGAGCTTCAGCACATGGCATTGCTCAAGTCTCAGCACAAGCAGAACTTTGTCAGTGTCATCACTGTCATGTCAGTCCATCCCAACAGCTTCAAAATCAATGATCAATTCTTGGGGCTGATGACTTCAAATTAATACTCTCAGGAATGTCTTTTTACTATCTCTACTTGTATATTCCTGAAACCAAAATTGTACTCCTCCATGACACTGAATTTCTCATTCATTCTTGGTCTTAATGCATGAGTGTCACACTTATCAAGTGAGGTTTGATGGAATTGTATTTCCTCTACCTTAAGTGCTGCATTGCTTGATGTCTCACCTTCATAGTAATGCTGACTAAGCAAGTCACATGACCTTTTGAAACTCCTTGCACATCATCACTTTATTATGTGTCATCAATGCCTTTGATTGGAAACTAAAGGGAAATATTTCCTGCTACAACTGTGGTAGACATGCAGTCTAAAACTGCAAAAAAGGAAAGATCTAGTGCCCCCTTTGCAAATGGCTAGGGAGCAAACACAAACCAAATTGTCACCTGTCCTCATAGGTGAGGCAGGCTCATGTCTCCTGATCTGACAATGATTCAGAATATAAAGATAAAGAAAAAAGGAACATGTACAAAGTGTATGCTGCAATAGAAGGAATGAATGCCAGAGAGATGGCAGCCTTCTTTGCAGATCATTGATCAAAATACTGAAATGCAATGTTATGGTTGCTGATACCAATTATTTCCTTTGTCTTTGTCTCTCAGACTTATCTTCTCCTCACAATGGGACACCCAGTCCTATCTGATGTTTTTCCCAAGCTCACCCAATCACAACGTTGTATGACCACTTGTCACTATGGACATGGAGGATTGCCTTAGTAGCTGTTCCACCTGTCACTCTGCTGATCCATTTCCTTCTGCTCTTCCTGACAGCAGAGCTCCATTGATGCTTGGCTTTCTCACAATTGCTTGCAATGCCCTTGATTTCCCAACAGTCCATGCACCATCTCACATTGTATATAAGACCACCTGTACCATAGGGTTTTCCCAAGTTAGTTCTATGCAATATACTGCACTGAACTCATCTCCCTCTTGTCAGACTCTCCCTTCACTTGTTCCAAGCAAAGGCTTGACTGCCTGTGACCATATCTGAGTGGAACCAGGACCACTTGCCCTACCTATAGGCTCTATTCAGAGTGTGGAGGGCAGCTTCAGGTTGTGCTTGCCCAACCTGTTGCCTTATCAAACAGGCATCCTCATACTCAGCATACTACTCCTACTCTTCTCTCTTGTCTCTGCTTTTACCTATTACTTCACCCTCCATTGACTCAACATTCCACAAGACGACTCAATACAGTAAGCATAACAAAATAACTAACTTTCCCCTAGACCCTGTTTCCCAACAGTAGATCTTACCCCCAACACCATTTCTCACTTTTGAGCACCATTCTCATCACCTGAACCCATCATGGATCCTCCAAGATTGTGATCCAGACCATCCTTTGACAGTTATCCAGCCCTCTGGAGACTACCTGATGACCATCTTGATTACCTTACCCTCCCTAGCAAATTTGCCCACACAGAGGAAAAGGCTCTATATCAAGTCCGACAGAAGGAAGTAGCCCACCGAAACGTAGAAGAAGGAAGGGCACCAGACACACTCCCTCCATACCCACCCAACTTCCAACCCACTCCACTGCAGGAGTCTCATACCCTGACTCACCTTCCCCCACTCCTCCCTTCCACCTCGGATTCCCTGTTCATACCAGAACACCTCTACCTCTAGGTGGATTCACCCCCTTTGATCTGGAAGATCCTCCTCCACCCAAGGATCCACCCCTAGACACTGACTCCAACAATATGCCTAAACTCAAAGCTGGACTACCAGAGGAGTTCAATGGAAATGGCACAGATGCCAACTGGTGGCTACATGCCATGGATGCTTATTTCTCCATCAATGAGAAGTATGATGACTGAGCTAAGGTCATCACTGCCCTGAATCGAATAAGTAAGGGCAAGCCTGTAAAAAGTTCATCAACAAACATCTCACCTCAGGGAAGATTGAACCTTCCAAATCCCCCCAAGCTTTATGTAGGCCCTGAAAACACATTGGAAAACATATTAATTCATGTCCAAAAGGCAGAATCATTCATTTTCATTCTGACAGCCTGTCAAGCTTCAAGTTCAGAAGTGCTATGATACTCATTTTTGGTGTATGAACTTTGCCAGTACATTCCAGTTTATAAGGCCTCACTCTAATGCTAATGCAACCTTTCATTGTCAAATAGTCCTATTATTCTGTCACCCAGACATCATTTGAGACTTGATGCACAGCTTAGTCCTCATGTTCACACCAAGTGGGTCTCCTTCTTGACGTCTTGACACCACTTAATTTTTCAAATGTTAGTCATAATATTCTGTTCAGAAAACATTTCAGTGCTGTACTCGCTGACAATGTGTCTTCCTATGACTTCGATTCTAAGGAGTTACTCCTCTCTGCTCTCAGTACTCCTGGTGTCCAGATTACAAGACTGTGCCATGCTCAGTCTGTAGAAGCTTTCCTTTGACAGAGCCAACTAGTGGCAACGAGCAGAAGGGTATACAGTAGCAATCTCAGTGCTGGATGGCCCAAAAGTCAGAGGCCCAGCTAGTAGAAGCATATATGCAGCAGCAGGGACATGGAGATCATCATTGAAATGTCCAGGGGGGACAGGTTGGCCTGAGACTAGTAAGTGGTCTAAGACATGAACTCCACGTATGCATGCATTGCATCTTGACATTTCCTCCTTCAGCCTGGCATACTGAGTGGAAGGTGTAGCGGAGTATGTGGACTGATACAGGTCTATGACTGATCAGAACAAGCACACATGGTTTAATCGAAATGAGTGTGAAAGGGTTGTTAGAGCTACTGCTCCTACTTGCCCTGGCAGCCAGAAGGCCTTTCAAGGAATCAACCACTTAAAGAAACCTTCTTCTGCTATCCTCAAAATGTCTTGGTTACCTCAGGGCTCCACTACCAACATTGAGATCAGCGAGCTGATGAAAACCTGTGAACCATGTTGACTTTGAGAGAGGGAAGCAGAATTGTTTGGCAAAGAGGATACATATGGTATCTTCCACAACTCCCTCAATGTCCATGAGTTTTATCTCTACTTACCCTTGCCACAGGTCAAAGTCAAGGCTCTAAAGTTGTTGGATTACCTTCAAGAGGTGCAAAAATGCTATCAGTGTACTACTCACTGTCTCCTTTCATGCAATATGGTGAAAGAGTTTGGTTGGCTCCATGGTGATGTGAATGCCAAGCTCTATGACATGAATTTACAAGAAAAATTTTATGCTGTGTGTATCAAACTACAGAGATGTGAGATTTCTTCCTTTGTGGTTGCCACTCCATTTCTCACCCCCCTCTCAGCTATCAAGTATCATTCCAACCTGGCATACCTGGTAAATCCTCCCATGAATGGATCTATGTTTGACTCACAATATTACAGTTCACAGAGAAGCTAACCAACATGTGATCAAGCTGGTGAATATGTGGAACCATTTTTTTTGATTGCACAGATCCCAAAGATTAAAGCTATAGTTAAGGCATTTCAATGTGCTCCAATGGTGAGCAATGGAAGACATGAAAGTTATATTATATGCTGACATTGGTTACAGGAGGAAATTATTCATTACTTCAGTTACAACATCTTCAGAGACTTTCATGTCAAGTTCTGTTGCCAATGTATGCACTGTCTGACATAGGTGTGAGTACAAGAGTAACTTTTAACACCTAACCCTAAATAAAATATCCATATTAGGCAAGTACAATTGATGATATGTCAGATCTTTTTCAGCTTATAACTCACTAATAAGATCACCAATGTCCCTAAATGATGAACCAAAAGAAACCTCTTCAAAAGATTAAGGCTATATATATTGTGTTTCAAATAAAAGTTCACCTAAATTGACTATTCAGGAATATGACCTATAAAGGTTCTTAAGTGTTATCATAGCCATCATGCATCTTCAAGAGAATATGGAAAAGCTCCTTGTGAGTAATATATTTTGCAGTATATACTGCTTTAAAGTCACCTTTAACTTCAAACTCATGTATAATACATCAAAAGTGAAAATTTAATATCCAGTAATCAGCAGTCCATATTAACAAAACACCATTGTATCTGAGTGTGACAGCAATATTATAGTATTCTACCACATTTTACAGCAACTACAGTCATATAAAGTCACATAGTTGCACAGCTATTATAGATTTTCAGAAATGAAACATTCAATGTGTAGATATAATATAATTAGATACAAGAGAAGAACTAGCTTAGGGTTCTACAAGTACAAGATGACTATTTAAGCAATGAACAAATGAGCATGGACCATGTGTCTGCATAAGGAAGAATACCAAAGGAGGAAGGAAAAGTTGCAAGTGATGTAGATGGCTAATATGCACAGTTTTGTTGGTTTGACCAGCCAGCCCTCAAACACCTAATCAATACTGTCCATTTCAATACCCATTCACCTGGACACTTATACCTGCAACAACAAGTAATCAATCCATACAGTAGACTAGACAAATGAATACCCTTGTCCTTAGTTACCTTACATTTCATGACATGGATTCTTGCAACAGTAAGTCATGTCACCCTCTGTATTTACACCTCAAATAATTCCCAAGATCTACATTTATTTATGGGCAGACATTCTAAGAAACCAAAGGTTTGTTGCTGACCACTTCACCAGCAACAGAGGTAGGGCAATCCTTACACAGCAGAGCAAAGTGAGGGTATACATGTTGGCTTGCATCAGCTTATGCACACTAACCCCAATGTGCAATTTCAGATCTGGGGCCTGACATGTCATAGCCTCCCATAGCCTTTGTAATGGTGTAGCCTGCTTCTGTGGCATATATAAATTGTTGTCTGCATCTGTGACACTCAAGTCTAGTGAGACTGACAGTAGCATTATACCCAGGTGGCTTATGTGCTGAACATAACAACAATGCAGATTGTGAATAACACATCTGGATCACCAAATCTCTACATGTATCCACTCTGGTGCATAGTAGTTGCAGTACATATATCTTATCCTCATTTGTTATTTCATAATCTTGATCCAAGTGATGTATTATAAATCATTTCCAGCATCTTGCCTGCTTGTTATAAGGAAGTGTGCTTCTTTCATGGCAGATAACATTAATATACAGTATGATCAATGAACAGGAAATCTTACAAGCACCCATGCATGCACAGAAGGAGAGTGGGGTAGTTGGTTACTCAGGTGGTCCATTATGAATTTGTGATGGCCCTTGAGAGCATAAAGGTGGGTTGCAGGAGGCTTGTGCCCCTTCCAAGTTGAGTACTTGCTGTCCAGGACCCAGAGATGGGCAGCATTGCTGATCAGCAAGATGATGTGGTCTAAGGAGGCCTAATGACCTGATTCTGAATTTACTGGTACAGTTTCCAGTGAAACACAGTTGTCTTATTCCAATACAACTAGGTTCATGTTGTCCATTGTACTTGCACTTCAGTTGATTTTCACAATTAATTAATTAATATCTAGGACCTATTGACACTTCATGTTACCATCTAATTGGATGACAACTTGGAGCACAATGATCTTCATGTATGCACAACCAGATTCACAACCTGACCTGACACCCACAAGTGTAAATGCAATCAATCAATGGCAGCAGGGGATGGGTTGCTGACACAGGTGTTGTCCCTTTGTCCTAACACAATGTTTCAAGTTGCTATTACTATACTGATGATATGCTGCATCCAGGCCAGGCTCAGGCTCAAGTTGCCATTGTGTGCCAGATGAAATTACCTTCACTTGAGTCCCATGTTCTTCTTGTACATGTGATTTGTTGCACCTGATCACTTGCCCACATTGGATCTATGTCCAAACCATGATGCTCATATTTTGTCAACATCAAGTGAGATTCCTTCAGTACTCATCTACTCTCAGCACAGTAGGGGTTTGTGTGCTCATGTTCTCAGCATTTTGACACTGGAAACTGAATTATTCATCATGCCAGTTACTTTGCTCAAAAGTTATAGATGTGGAAGAAAACCACCTAATGATGGTGATTAAGAATTGGTACTATGCTGCCACCATGGTATGTGCACTACTGACCTTTTGATAGTTTGTCTCCTTATATAAAGATGACATTCTAGATGTTCTTACCTGGTGCCTTCCTAGTAAATCCTCTTCACTGCATCACTTTGAGCATATTTGGGTGTGCATCAGCACATTTTGAGGGTCCACATTATTCTCTGACACTCCTGGCATTTCTAGCATGGCTTGGCCCAAGCCTTCTTAGGTAAGTTGGCCCTCTTCTCTGGCTCCAATAATTCTGTGTTTGTTTTATAGATCCCGACATGGCCCTTTTTACATGCTTGTCTATTCCCAGGCAAGAAAGGGCACTGGTGAGGGAATGACATGGCAAAAGGTGAATGTGATGATGAGAGATGAAGATGTCAATGATGCCAATGATGTGATGACTGTTACAACTAGTTGGCATGTACAGACCAATCTTTCTTTTCTTGATGTCTGTGCTCTTCCCTCCATAAGCTCTCTTACACCATTTGCTAGCAGACATCTTCCCATCACACTTTCTATACCTCTCACTCTATTTTGACCATGCTTGACAAAGATGATCAGTACAATGAAAGCAGTATTGACAACATACCAGAGGGACTCCCACCCTCATCCACCAACTGCAAACCCATCAGAATGATCTGCATGTGAATACAAGCCCCAAATGTTGAGCTTGAGGGGAAATGGTAGGTGTTTACATCAATGACATGATAACCACAATAACATGGGTGTCATGCCATCTCTGTCACCACCCTTGCCTTTCACCTCACCCCCCCTCTCACCCTCTCCCCTTGCCACACCTCTTTCTTGCCCATGCTGTTGTTATCTCACCTGGCAATGATAATGATGGTGTGATAACCATAATTACATGGTTGTCACATCATCATCACTAGCACACTCACCTTTCACCTCACCCCTTGCTATAATGATGGGATAGCATTGTGGCCATTACAGTGGCTCAAACAACTGTCCCAATGTTTGCATATTTTGCACTAAATGATCCTAACAGCAATAACCCCTAACCCTCACCCTAAACAATGAGTGGATGAGATAAAGTACATCCATTTGGCTTTCTATTTATCCAAGATTTGAAGGATTTGGTTGGAATCTGATGGAATGACAGCTATTTCAAAATGACAGCTCATTGGGACAGTTGTTTGACTTTCAGTTTGGATTACATATATTGGATCCTAGCATGCTGTAATGTGATTACATACATTTGGTAATGCTCCCATTATGTCACCTTTATGTAATCAAGTATAGAACAGCACCTACATACCCTACCTTTCTATGCTAATTGTCATAGAACCTGTTTCTACCTTTTAGAAGAATAATATTAGCTAGCATCTTTCTCTTCATCTTTTTACCAGGTAAATTCAGTCCCAGACTGGCCTGTGGGTGTCTTCTATGCCTAGGGTGCTTCAGGAAATCCAATCAGAGGCTACTGGACCTCATGGTGACCATCTCACCAGGTTTACTCCTATTAATAAAAACACTCATGGTTGAAAAATAATTTCTGACAAGGCTAAAAATGCAATTCTTGCTCTGAAATGTTTACTCACTGTTTGCTATTCATCTTTCCCTCAACTATACTCTAGACACCCCACCTTATACAGCCCCAAATCATCAGTGAGCCTCATACAAACATGATTGCATTTTTTACCTTTTTAATAATCCTTCAAATTTAATACAGATGCTTGTCCATCCAATCCAATCCTGATGATTTTAGTCTCATATGACTATATGAGTACCTATCAATCCTTTATAGACCAATGTTCATCCTTGAAAGCAAAGATTTATCATATCTCCTAACAAGACTTAGAAAGCAAGGATCTTTTTCTCTTTATTTGTCATATCCATGCAAACCCCATCAACTCCGACCAACTCCGACCCTATTTTGACCAACTCCAACACTACTATATCCAACTCCAACTCAACTCCGCTTCAGACCCCTGTCCACCTCTGAGTCGGACCTCCGATATCTCCGTATAGTATAGTACACTTCCGTAATGTCTTACAGCTCTCGAGTACAGCCCTCCGGCCTTCGGTTATGTTCTACCCTCTGTCGCGTATTACTCATCCTCCTTCATT
>JBBPTB010000583.1:0-17601 GCA_038093875.1 Boletus tylopilopsis | reverse complement strand
ACTTTGCTCGCTAGAATGACTCCGTGAAGCAATACATGTGCAAATTCATCCGCAACGAATCGCATCCGTACACGACTATCACGCCTGACACCTCCCTCGTCGATTTGGCCGAATTTCTCCGCCACAACATCTTTGCTTTAGGTGAGCTATCCCCGAGATGCCCGACTGCATAGCTAACAATATCATCTAGTCACAGATTCGAACAGAAAGTTTGTCCTTGCCGTCGCAACGTCACAGGACCTGGAGGTGGGTTATTGCGGAGCGTTTGCATGGACATCGTCTCAACTTTTTCTTCAGAACTTTGTTTCCCGTTGTCAGTGGGGCATATGACACTTGAATTGTTGTAACATCCTTTCGCTGTCGTGTCGTGTTGTAAAATGTCAATCCGTCTCTTTGCCTCTTCTAATCATTATCTGGATCGCATGGTCCACGCCTCTTTCCTTTCTTATCGTAATCGTTACAAGGGCGCGGCTCAACTAGACGGCAGCACCATAGAACTATATCTTTTCTAATTTCACCGAGGCTGCTCTTCCTTTGATAACACCATCAGAGACTTGATCCATAACACGAAAGTATGGGTGATCGTTCAAGTCCACGGGTGGATTCGCGAGCGTGCCGTCGAAAGCTGGTGGGGGCACTCAATGAGAAAGACTATGAGGCGTGTGCGGTGACGGCAGACAATCTTCGTAAACATAACACGTCGTGCGGATCGAGGACCAAGTGGACATGTAATGCTGTCCATCCGCTCAGTGCCCAAGGCTCAAGTACGGTATTCACGAAATACCCCGAGAGGGGACGCACCTCGGCGGCACACGTATGACGGACGGCGATGAGCTCGGGCATCTTGGTGGGAGCTAGGGCCCGCAACGCCTTGACGAACGCCTTCCACGCGTGTGGCGTCGTGATGAACCTCTTGGAAAAAGGTTTGAGCTGTGGGACCTTGTCTATCTCCCATGGCGCGAGATAGAATCCGATGGCGTCGTGGGGACACGATTGACGCGATAATTGTCCGAGGGTGTCGTGGAAGTCGGCATCGACATCAATGGTCATCGACGGGTCGATGGAGTCGGGTGCAAAATATCGGTGGGGGTAGAAATTGACCTTGATCGAGATCGTTGGAGGTTGGCTGGACGTGCTCATGGTGGAACAAGTATGGACGAATCTGGAAAAAGACCGCCTCAACTAGTATTCACGATGCTTTCCATAGTGACTACTAGTACTGTAGAGTACTTTTTCTTTTACGAGTAACACGCATATCGCGTTCGATAGTAGTACAGCGTGAGTCCGGCACCGATAATCCCCAGCCTGGCGCACTCGCATCAACGATCACCCTGGCCCCAGCCGGCAACCCCGGCATCCAATCTCGACCCGCTCTCTCGTTCTCCTCGCTCCCGATCTCGCTCCCGAATCTCGCTGCGCTCTTGGTTCGTCGCTTCTCTTGAAACGTCCTAGCATGTTTCAGACCTTCCTTCGCACGCAGGCACATGAACAACGTCTCACCTGGAGGTGTACGCTGCCGCCGAAAGAGGACCTCCGCGGCGCTACGCGCTCGGCTCGTGTGCGCGAGTTTAGCCTGTCTTCGTGAGCACGTTATACGGTGCACCCGACCGCCGAGACGCGACTTACATGGCAACTGGACACACCGCAACGCCGTCAAACACGCGCGTCAGATATTCCGTGTGTGAGACGTGACTCACGAAGCGTATTCGTGTACAGCTTGCTTTTGACGAGGTGAAAAAGCTCCCTACATGTGGCATCCATCGCGTCTAGTATCTCCCCTAGAAACGAACAACGCGCCACTTACCAATACAGACTTCTAGGGTTGCTCACGAAAGCGATGAGCATGCCAATCTGGATGATCGTCACCAGTATGCCGCGGTTGAGAATGCAGAAAAACAGTCGACGCATCGGCGAAGTCGTTCTAAACACAAACTCGTCAAAGTGCTGCGAGGACATTGTTCAGGCCCACCTAAGCCGCTCTCCCGGAATCGACGCAAGAATACGACAAAGCGTACACGTCGTAAAAAGGTCCGAAACGACAGCCAAGCCTTCTTCGAATGACACGGCGATCTGAAGCGATGAGATATCCAAGAAAGCAAACGTTGAACCAACATACGATCATTGGTGTCCCGGCAAGCCGCCGTGGAGCATGTGTGCATGCCCATACCATCACCGTTCTCACTGTGAAGGATCAGCGGTGTGGTCTTGGTGTGCAAGCAGGATACTCACCAATGCCTGCCGCTACGGGTGTAGTTCGATCTTAGCGATTCTTTATCTCAATCTTGCACCACCCACCTAGCGCAAGAATCGCGGTGCTCGCCTGCAGATAATTGATTCGTCAACGCAACACATCAGCACCGAAAATGGACGCCTACGATGAACCACGGAACCATCCGCTCGAGCCACCCGAAAACGGGATATACTTTCATGACTTTGAAAAACAACGACGCTGAATAAACGACTACCGTTGCAACAAACACAAAGACCCACTTATCCGAATGCGCGTTGCAAAGAAGAGTTGGGCGCTGAATGTGCAAATACTAACATCAGGGATGAAAAACGGAGCGTGATCTCACAAACGTACGCACATGCATGTGACGGCCGCTGTCAGCGCATTCTCGAAAACCCATTCCCTACATGGAAGGTTAACACTGACAGTCAACCACCAAGGTCTCGCGCCACCACGATCGAAAACACCCACGGCGGAATGATATGCAAAGCTGTGTAATTGCCATAGCCGACGAGCTAGTAATGAGTGGTCAGCTTCGGAGACCGATACCGAGCAGGTCAATCAAATCACAAAGTGACGGGATATGGTGTTTGCTATCAACATCGTCGACGATATGTCCAGGATGCTATCGAAAATGGGCACCATTAGCCCCCCGGTTGGGTTCCAGATGTACAAGTAAGACTTACATCATGAGCACTATCTGTGGCGCGACAGGGCGGTTTGACCGGTGAGATATACTTCTTGACGCAAAACACTCGTACGCACCGCGACTTGGAAGAAGAGCGAGTCCCGACTATGACCAAAATATATGTACCCCTGGATCAGTGTCATCCCTACGAGCCTGACAACGACGCAAGTCATCGACCGGCAAGAAACGTTGGTATGAGCGAAGCGCACGCTGTGGAAATGACGAATCCTGTGACCAACACGTGAACGTCGATGTTCTGGACAACGAGAAACGGAGAGAAGCCCACCCCAGTAGAACGGCCAAAAGAATGGCGCAACTGATATCATGGGAGCCCGCGAATGAGTCACTCCAACGTCAACTCGCTCGCCCGCAGAGCAAGTCTGGCCTCTCACCCCTCTTTTCGGGTCGAAGTGCGATGCTTATCCACAAGTCATTCAAACGTGCACGCCAGATGAAACGAGGCACTACATACCTGGGAATGTCGGTGGGATTCGGGTAAAAGCACCCCGGAACAAGAATCTCGACGTTTGACGCTGGGTACACTGCTAGAAAACCCGCCTTCAAGAGGCGCTCGGCGCACGCATAAATGAATTGAAATTTTTTCGTGGCCCAGAGATCTTCCCATCCTCAGGGCAATGTACAGCGCAGCAAAAGTCGGTGTGAGAAACACATACTTGGGGAGTGGATCGAGTACATAACTATCTCACGTCAGGCTGGACAATTTGCAGTGGTTTAAACCTGCTGTGGCGACCCGATATCATGGTATTGGTCCCGAACAAAGTTGAGGCATCGTTACTTATGTGCAATCGAAAGGCTAGACTCGAACAACGCGCCACCGTAATGGCTGTAGGGCATTAGATAACGCAAGCATGCGACGTGCGAATTTGCCAGAACGAGGGCCATCGCATTACGTCTATGTTGTTGTATCCGTGACTAACAGTGGCCAGCAGCCAGCCCGAACCTGTACAAAGTCGAATCAAAGGCGTAGACATTACGAAAGCAACAGAACATGCATAACAATACAAGGCATCGCGAATAGGCTGTATACTCTCCATCTGCATCGAAACACGTCAATGATCAAGACTTTCTTGGTCGCGCTGTGCCCTTCTTTAGTACTTGCTTGCTCATCTTTTCCTTTTCGATCAGTCAATTCGAACATCATGCTTCAAAACTTCACCAGGGTTCGTGACTCACCTGTGCCTTCACTCTTGCTTTTCGACCGAATTTCTTCTCCCGTTCTGATGGTTCACCGCCGTCCTCTTCTTTGTTGCTTTCTTGGCCGGGTTCGCTCGGCAAAGAACTAGAGCGTCTCGGGGACGTTGCTTTCTCTGATTGATCAGGAATGGACGCCTCATCATCAGATGCTTCTTCTTCTGATTCAGACTGATCACTGGTCCACCGTGCCGCCTTCTTCGTCTTGGCCCGTCTGTCAAGAAATCGACGTCAGAAAAGAAAGCTCTACTCTACGTCACACAGGCACCCCAGGCACCCACTTTGGCGCGCCGTTGACTCGAGCTCGAGAAGCTTTGCGCTTCGCAGGCGGGGACTTTCCATCTCGCTTCTTCTCCTACAAGAACAATGGCGTTAGCGGATCACGGTGCGCAGTCGTAAATTTGATTTTCGATGCACCTTTGCGGCCGCAGCTGGCTTGTGCCCTTTAATTTCCCTCAGCCAAGTAATGGTCTCCTCGGACAGATATTGTGTATTGACCACCTGTATCACTGTCAACACGAACTATGCAACCCGTCGTTGACCATTACCTTGGCAACAGCCTCTGTGCTCGGAAGCCCGCGCAAAATGTCCGAGGGTAACCTGACTTTACCGGGGTAGCTCTGAAGGGTCCATGAACGAGCTTGCGCGCGCGCTTTGATCAACTCTTGGGCGAGGTCCGCCATCGTGTAGAGGTTCTAGAAACACCATTGAAAGTCAGCACGTTTGCAAACCGAACAAGAGTTGACATACCTCGCTAAACGTATGCGATTCCGAATCACGTACGGTCTTGGCTTTCATCGAGAGGTGGTACAAAAGCGCAATATTTTCGGAACTTGCAATCAGATCGAGATAAAACTCTATATATCTAAACGAAATGAAAGAGTGAAACTAGACCTAGATGTCAAAAGGAAAAGAAAACTCACTTTGCCATGTCTTGCATATTTTCGTGCGTGGTTGAAAAATCAGGGTGATGAGCAAGGAGATGAAGAAGACGAATAAAGATCAATTCTAATTGTTCGACGCGTGCAGCAGGTGGGATAGATTTTGAGATAAACGAAATATAAGCTATGGCCTAGAAGAAAGGTTAATCTCGGACACCAGGTTGCAAACCAGACTCACTCTGTCTCGAACATCGGCCTCAGGATCGTGAATCGTAAGGAAGGGTATCGTGTTGAAGCGCGGCGAGAGTTTGCGGGCGGTTAGCAGAGACACAAGTTTTGTTAAAAAGGTTATTCGGACATGGTAACATGGGTCCTACGGGGATGGACATCACCATCAGCGAATACTTTGTTCAAGAGATAAAATATAACCCTTACCTGGGCTGTGATAGCTAGCCATATAAAGTTGCTACTCATCACAGATGCAAAAGCCTCGACGGTGGAAAGGTGTAAAAGAGACACGGCGGCTTGGAGTCGCATACGCGATTTCACTGGTGCACTGAAGGGATGCGTAAGTCTCTTGCCAGATAACATCTTCGTTTGGAATCCCAACCTGTCCGGTGCATCTGCCACATAGGATCCAGCATTCTCAAGTAACGACCAAAACAATTTAAGTGCGGGCGTGGCAAGCTGTATTGCATTCCCCTCGGACGCATTGGCAAGACACCGGTTCCGACAAACCTTTAGCGCGAGGATCCTGGCCTTGTGTATTGGCTCTATTTCATCATCTTGCACCCAATCTTCATCAACTTCCATTTTCTCCTTTGTCACGGAAACAAGTCAGGGATCGATCTGGAGAAAGTACGGGCAGAATGTCCTTACCGGGTCCTTGTATCGTCGACCCAATAACTTCTTGATCAAAAATGCCATGATAGTATCACTCCTGTGTTCGAACGCGACAGGCTTGAATCGCGCCATCTGTACTAGAACGGTCGTATAGGCAACGAGCTCCTCTGGGGTAGCTTCTGGAAGCTTTTCCGAGATGGACTACAAAACAATCACGCACAGCTCGCCAGAGCGAATAAAAAACACGTACCTCAATGATTTCCACACAGGCGTCCTCGTGATCCTTCAAAGAAGCTAGCAACCGAGTTGCAAACTTGGCTATCTTCGAGTTGTCTCCGAGTGCGAATCGAGTCGTGCGCTCAAGCGTTCGTCTTGGACCGACGTCAGCCGACGACCTCCAAATAGATTTGAAAAAACATACTTGTCCAGAGTCACTTGAGATTCATCAGCTTTCGCGACGGCTGCGAGTGCATGCATGCCAACCTCCACCAGAGTGGCGTTCCTCTCATCGGCAATCGCCTTTGTGAGTTCGCTAACATGGGGTTTATAGAGTGCTGGACAGTGTTTTGATACAAATGTTAAGAGCTGTTGGGCATGCTTGGACGACGGAGCCGACTTCTGAATTCTCTTGATCAGGGTTGAAACGGACGACTGATTCGCGATACGGAGGGTCGCACGACGAAGAAAGATGGTCATCGTGGGGAGGGCAGATTCGGATGATTGTTCAACGCGTCGTAGGAACTCGTTCGAGGCTTTCACGATGCTCTTCAGATCAGACTGGGGATCCATACATGTCTTGAGTAACTTGTAAAGTCTATTCTCGTTCGCCTTGGCAAACTCGTGCAAATCCTCGGCCGCCTTGATGGGATCAGGGAATTGACCTGGTCCGGAGTCAGCACATTGAGTAGGACCCTGAAGATCACGTACGAGACAGATGTTTGACCACGTTGTTTAGACGTTGTATGATTAACTCTTCATTATCGTCGATCACACCACCCTAGCAAACACGCATCAGGAAAACTACGACAGATATCCGCGGAGAGCCTACGTTGTTCTGTATGCATGCTTGCAGATAATGCTCGAACATGGTCGGGCGACTATACATAATGTCGATCTCCACTGCTTGCACTGAAAAAGTGGATCGACGCACTTTGCTTTAATCCCGCTCAAGCTCAGAATTGTGTTGACACCCAGATCATCTAGGTGCTGCATGATGTTGAGCAGGTGATCCGTCCACGCTACTTCGTCAACTTCGACATTTTTCGATGTCGAGGCGGAATTCGAGGAAAGAGAAGGTAACGGCAGGACATAGTCAGCAATGACCTGTTCTGCAGAAGCTTTGGCTTCAGGCGTCATGTTGGAGATGTGCAAGACCTCGTTAGGAATCCAGGCGAATTGCCTAACGGCGGACGGGTCACCGTTCTCGCTGAAGATAAACCGATTAGACGGTGATACTCACGAGAAAGGGGGACGTACATCTCCGGACGCGCCAGGCTATACAACTTCCCAAGCGCATTCATGGCCTCTACGCGGACGGCATGTTTCTTGTCCATTCCACGACCAGCAACCGCCCGAAGTTGCGCTTCCGTGACAGAGTGGAGTGCAGTTTCGTAGTCGAGCTGAGAGTATACTTTGCACACCGCAGCACGAACTTTCTCGTCTGGATCTAGGAGTTTGAGTTGAAGTATTTCTATTCGGGAGCACGTCAAGGCTGTCTTTTCACTTGTCCTGAGATAGCGGCTTGCCTTCAACGGTTTCTCTGTGTTCAGGTAGGTTCAAGAGCAATCCCTTTGCGCTTTCGACGAGTTTCAAACGTACGGCCGCGGCCTTGTCATTTTTACGCATCAACCACACGTTCCAAGTGGTCGGATACTTTCTAATGAGATCAGAGCCACCCTTGTCTGCAAACATTTCTCCGAGTGCTTGGGTGACGATCAACCTCACTTGAACATGGTCCACACGGAGTTCTTCCTCGAGCTGTGGTATTACGCTGTGTAGTAATGAAGGACACGACTTGCTCAGCTGCTTGACGAGATCGTGAGCAGTGCGTATTTCATCAAAGTCCCCCTCCGACTCGAGGTCGCGCGAGTTCGTGACGATGATGTCAGTAAAGTACTGACAAACGTGGCGCTGCAACTTGTCCGACGTCGCATTGCAAATCTGCACTGCGAGTCTGTATGCAGGTTGATCCAGACGCTGAGGGATAGGATAAACGAGAATGCGCAAACGTGATGCTGGACGACGCACCGTGTTCTTGTCCAAAAACTGCGCCATCATCGTGTCCAAGACCTCGCTCGGGAGGGACTGGCACTCGTCGATGAGTGCGACGAGGATGTCGGCAATGAACAATTCAATCTTTTTCGCGAGATCGCGTCGTACGAGCCCGAAAAATTCGCGAAAGATCTCGGTCATAAGGTCGTCTGCATGTGGGAGGTCGCATACGAGCACGACACTCTTGACGGTGGAGAGGGATTCGAGGAGGTGGAAATATTCGTTATAGTACGGCGCATCCGTGCCCTTGAGCCCCGCGGAGAGCTGGCGGAAGAAGAACTGAAAGATGTCTTTGAGCTCGTTTTGGGTATAAGGGGCGTCGGGTGCGTAGAGCCTGAGTATGTCTGCGAGACAGCACGCGGTGTACGCCTTGACGCCTCTGTCCTTGTGGAGAAGGAGAGACGTATTTATGAGCTGCGAGCGCACGGAGGAGAGCGAGTTCACGTCGACGAGCTCCTGGTCGAGCTCGGCGAGTTCGGTGTGGAGGGCCTTGAGTTTCTTGAGGAGAGTGTCGGTCGAAAGAGACTTGCCGACGATCTTCTCATTGAAGACGAGCTTCTTTGTGGGCGTCGCTACTGTGCGCGTTTGGGCCACCATCGTTGTGGACGTCGGGCGGGACAGCGAGCGGGACGTGATCGGCGTTGACGGTCGGTCGAATCGCTTGGCACAGTCAACGCGTCCAAGCGCGTCCAAACACGGAGATCGAAATATTCGATGTCCGCATACCTTCCATGCGTGTGCCGCTCAGCGGATTTGAAACTCCGTTCGGCCAGGTCTCGTACAGCACGATACCCTCGCATGGCTTCGCAAAACCTGGCGCAAAAGGAGCGCAAGCTCTTCTCGGAGCTGCTGCAGACTTACGAGCAAAAACAGCTGTCGAAGGGACGGAAAATCGCCGACCAAATCCTCAAAAAGTACCCGCAACATGGCGGTATGTTTGCAAATCAGTGCCTTGTTGTGCCTACTAATGACAGTCGTAGAAACCATGTGTATGAAGGGTCTCGTCATGGTTCATCTCGGCGAGCGCGACGCAGGTATCGCGCTCATCAAGGACGGCATGCGCAAGGACCTGCAATCGCATATATGCTGGCACGTTTGGGCCCTGATACAAAAGGGAGAACACAACTACGAAGAGGCGCTCAAATCCTACTCGATGGCCCTCAAGATCGACAAGGTACACGACGTATGCGACAATCCGCACATTACATTGACACCGATCATGACAGGACAACTTCAACATCATCCGAGAAACTTCCATCCTGCAAACGCATACACGCCAATATGACGCGCTGGTCGAGTCGCGTCTCCAAATGCTCCGTTTGCGTCCTTACTCGCGCGTACACTGGATTGGCGTCGCCCTTGCGTACAAGTTAGCTGGTAATGCAGCAGAAGCAAGACGCTATCTGGATCATATGGAGGGCTTCTTGCGGGTATGAATTTATCATCGACCTTGCGCCATTCCAGTTCATTCCGTGCCTCAGAATGTTCCTCCTCGCGATACCGAGTATGGAGAACTAGTCTTCTTCCACATCCGTATTCTAGAAGAGTTGGGAGAGTTTCAGGAAGCACTGGCCCTCCTGGATAAAAAGGCAAAGGATAGAATGCTGGTGGATCGTCCAACAATCGTGGAATGCAGAGGTAAGCCACAATAGTGTGCTTCTTGTCGCTCTACTCATCCCGCATACAAGCACGTCTTTTTGGAAAACTCAAGTCGAATACTGATACAGAGAGCGCACAAAGGACGGAATGGACAGAGGCAGCTGAGCAATCGTGGAGAGAACTGATTGACCAGAATCCCGACAATCAAGACTATTACAAGGGTTTTCTTGCCAA
This sequence comes from Boletus tylopilopsis, assembly GCA_038093875.1. Lineage (NCBI taxonomy): Eukaryota > Fungi > Basidiomycota > Agaricomycetes > Boletales > Boletaceae > Boletus > Boletus tylopilopsis. The sequence goes on along the minus strand of JBBPTB010000583.1, from coordinate 7,643 downwards.
CGCTGATATTGATCTCGGTAATGCACCCGCGTGTCACTCTATGGGTGCGACCTTACACCATGAAAGACAGCTTGACTGGCGAGTCGCGGATCAAAGCTCTTGGCATACTCGAGGAGTTCTCGTCGAGGCATCCCAAAGCCAATACGCATGAACGGCTGGCTCTCACGATCGCGGAGGGTAGGCTAGGATTACGTCGTCAAGCCCATCTCTCAAACCGTTTGCAGGCGAAAAGTTCAAGGAACTAGTGAAGCCCTATCTGGAGCGCGCACTCGAGAAAGGGATACCCTCGCTGTTTAGCGACGTTAAAAATCTTTACACTGACCCATTCAAGCTACAGTCTATCCAGGACATCGTCGAAGACATTCGCTCGAGCGTGTCTTTGAGCGATGAAGCGCAACTATCCACAACTGGAGACCCCACATACTATCTCTGGACGCTCTACTTTCTTGCACAACACTATTCTTCTCTCGGACGACACGAAAAGGCGTTGGAGATTCTCCATACTGCGATGGAACATACGCCGACGCTGCCTGAGCTATACATGACGAAGGCACGCGTGCTCAAGCGGGCCGGCGATCCTTATGGGGCGGTGCGCGCCATGGACGATGCTCGGAAACTCGACGGACAAGATCGGTACGTGAACACCAAGTCGGGCAAATATCGTTTGCGGGCAGGGATGTTCAGCGAGGCAGACGATGTCCTGAGCCTCTTCACCAAGGTTGATCTTTCTTTTTCGTGCGCGCGCTATTTCGTCGCTGACCACGTCTACAGAAAGGCGTCGCCGTCAACGTAGACTTGCTAGAGATGCAAGCGTTGCATTATCTGACGGAAGTGGCTGACGCGCAGAGACGGCTGAAAAGGTACCATCTCGCGCTCAAGACGTACTATGCTATCCAAAAGGTACCAGCTTCGCTGTCTGATACGCTTGCCCGATGCTGGAACCTTGATTTCAGTTGTTCCACAACTTCCGGGAAGAGCAATACGATTTCCACCTGTATTCGCTTCGAAGGAGCATGCTCGGTTCTTACGTTGCGTGCGTTCACGTCATTCCAAGGGAGGAACTCGGGGTCGTATCGGCCACTGATGTCACGTTTATAGAATGCTTGGTTGGGAAGACAATCTCCACTCCCACCCGGCATACATCCACGCTGTCGTGTGGACCGCTCGAGTAACGCCACTGTTTTACGCAAGAATCCTACGCTAACGGTGGTTGTGGCCAGATATGGATTCAGCTCTACGACGATCCTTCGATAATCAAATCCCTACATCCGCCGGGCAAAGGTTTGACCCACGTCGCATCGTGGTATTCTTTCGCGACTGATCTTTCCGTGGCAGAACTATCTAGCGAAGTCTCCAAGAAGGCCCTGAACAAGGCAAAGAAGGCCGCGCATAAAGCGACTTCCGAGACGTCGCCAGACTATGACGACGCGAGCGCACAAAAGGGTGAATCCAGGCATCGTTTTATCCGTTTTCGTGTGTATCATGTCATCCCCTGGTTAGTAGCGCGGACGAAACAAAACGAAGACAAGGGACTCGAAGTGCCCCCAGTCAAAGACGATGATCCAGAGGGGTTGAAACTTGTGACGGCGGACGACCCGTTGGAGTGGGCGAACAAGGCCCTTGTGTCGCTGGACGAGTTTGGCAAGGACGATATAGACGTGAACGTGACCTCGTTTGACGTTGCGATACGGCAAAGTACGTTAATTCGAACGTATGGACAGGGATGGGAGGTTTACATGGACTGTAGACAAGTACTTGAAAGCCACACAAGCTCTCCGCCGTGCCCACGCACAGGATCCGCGACATCCAGACGTGCACGTCCGCATCGTACGGCTAGCAAAACAAGGTCGGTGGTCTCAGGTTCCGGCAACATGGACACTGCACTGATGGGCCGTTTGTTGCAGTGGCTTCACTGAGCGACGTATCCGAGCCGGTCAAGGCTGTCCTGGATGAATCCGTGGCTGCATTGAAGCCCGCCGAGGTGTCGCTGGAGGTATTCAACTCTCAATACCTGCAACGCCATGCTCAGTCTGCGCCTGCCATTCTGGCGTATGCCAAGGCGTCGCACATGCTGGACGCGCCGCGGGAACAAGTCGAAGATGTGCTATTTACGACGCTCACGGACGGTGTGCAAATGCGTTACGAAGTTTGTCATGCTGTATCATGGAGATGTGATCCCGCTTACTGATATTGTTTTCACAGGATGCGCTTGAGGTCTTGTCGTACTTGGTGTCGTTGCCGTCGCCGCGGGCGGACGAGTACCGGATAACAAGCGATGCCAAGTTTAGGTTGAGCAAGATGTTCAAGACTGCGGAGGAACAGGCCGGGTTGAGGCGACAGTGCGTGGACGCAAAGGACGAGAACGAAGTGGAGACGGTGTTTTGAGCGAGGCGCTGTTGACGACCGTCGGATCTGTTAGCGTACATAGTCGAATTGAATACACAGCTCCAGGGCAGGCTGTACTTTTAGCGTGGGAATCGGAAGCGGAGAGTGCCGATGGCGGATTGTGTGAAGACGGGAGAAGACGACGACGAGCGATAACCGTCACAAAGACACTTGCACGCTGCAACATGGTGAGCCCACTTTCTGACATGCAAAGGACATTCTGTTCCGTGGTGGAAACCGGAAATGAAGGTCGGACGGGATGGATGGACGGGAGGTTGGTAGGGATTGGGCCGACTCGTCTTGCACTTTGCAATGGTTTACCCGCCTCTCACGTCGCATGGCTGACCGTGCGTTTGAAACAGACCAAGAAAAGAAGAAATGGTGGGCGCAACAAGAAGGGGCGGGGCCACGTCGGCTTCGTGCGCTGCTCCAACTGCTCGCGGTGCGTCGCCAAAGACAAGGCGATCAAGCGCTTTACGGTGCGCAACATGGTGGAGAGCGCAGCCGTACGTGATATCAGCGAGGCGAGCGTGTACCCCGGTGTGTTGTCACACTTTTTTTAAAAATTGCTCTCGTCGTCGTGTTGACGACGGACATAGAATACGTGATCCCCAAGATGTACATCAAGATTGCATACTGCGTGTCGTGCGCTATTCACTCGCACGGTGAGGTGTGACGTGGATGTGGTCGGGATTGATAGTGACTAGGCCGCTTCTAGTTGTGCGTGTACGATCACGCGAAGGGCGTCGTAACCGCGCGCCGCCTCCACGTATTCGCTGGAAGGACGGCAAAAAGGTGAACCCCGCTGTTGCGGCAGCAGAGGACGCCAAAGCGAGTGGACAAAAGGCATGAAACGAGGCTCTCCGATTGGCGGTGAGGGCGGTGATGTCGGGTCGTGTAACGTACGAATGACCAGAGATAGGGTGATATTTCCAGACTTGGGGTGAGGACAACACAGCAAGGCAGCAAGGCACGCGAATGTAAACGAGAAGGGAGTGATTAGTCATCATTGGTGGCGTGGATAATCTCCGTGCAAAAAAAGGAGACATGATTAATGAAATCTTAAATTGGATCTCGGGCGTGGGAAGAGAAGAAACTACAGCCGGGATGAGCGGAGGAGATGCCGCGTCGGACGGAAAGTCCCCGGATGATAGGAGTGGATTCACGCCAGACGGGAGCGTGGGAACCATCTGTCCTTGTGAATCGGATCGAAGTGAAATAAAATATAAAAAATATAAAAAAATCAATCAAATGACAAAATGACATACAAATAGCCAAGCCATGGGGTCACTCTGAGATCATCAACTTGGGTCCTCCTCATATAATATCATGTCCTGGCACGTCCTCCCCACCGAACTCCACCTCGCCATCATTCACCTCCTCCCCCACCACGCAGTACGCGCACTCTCCTCCACCTCCGCCGCAGTCCGCGCTATCTGTCTCCCCGCGATCTTCGCCAACGTAACCCTCCCCTCCGCCGTCTCTCTGAACGCCTTTGTCCGCCATGTCCCGTCCGAGTACGGCTCATACGTCAGATCGCTCTCCGTCTGCACCAAGCCCCTCCCCGGTGCCACAGGGGCTTTCGAGACCGACACACTCCTCGCCCTCCTCCGCGCGTGCACCCGTCTGCACGCCCTTTCCCTCTCCCTCGCGTCATCCCTCGACCCGGAGAAGGCCGTCCCCGCCTTTGCCCGTCTCCGCCACCTCCATGCATTCGAGATAGCCTGTTGGGGAACCGAAGACATCTCTCCAATGTAAGTCACTCTTCGTCATCCCCGCGCCGCTCCTCATATCCTCCCGACCAGCTCCGAGCGTCTCGTCGTTACACTCGCCGCCTCACTCCCCTCCCTTTCCCATCTTGCCCTCTCCCGCATCACCCGCTCAGCCATACACGTCGACCCCTGTGACGTTCCCTACAACGTCCCCCTCGTCACCAACGACTTTGATGTCCCCCCGCACCCCATCCTCGGAAGTGATCTTGCTCTCCCCAGTCTGCTCCGTTTGCCCTCTCTCCATACCCTCGAATTACGCGACACTTGGTTGGGCTGTGACACCAAGTTACCCGCATCGTCCTCATTGGATAAGCTCGTCATCACGGGCAGCATGTATGGCGCCGACACCAACGTTGAGGCACATGCATGCACCAACTGGATCCGCGCCTGTCATTCGCTTCGTTCACTCGAGCTGGGAACGGCTCTCGCTTCTCTTGATGAACATGCACCGACTCTGCCTTGTGTATCTGACGTACACATCAATGCCTCCCGCATCCTACCCGATGATCTATCATCAACCCTGGCCGCATTGAATCCTTGCAATGTCGAGTCCATCTCGATCGCTTACGAACAAGAACGCACCGTGACGCCCCAAGACGTTCCCGTGAAATCACAACCACAAGACGAGTTTGCACGCGAATGTGCCCTCGACGATCTCCAAGATTGGTCAACCGCCATCGAAGCATTCTTGCTCGATCGCTCGACCCAGGACTGGTGCTCTCTCTCTCGTATTGATGTATCCTTGATGCCAGACGTACACGCTTTGTGGGAACTTTAATTTTATACCCTTTACCTTTGTTTTCGACGAGCTACTGTAACAAGGCTGTACTATACCAACATGTGTACTAATTAGCATACACGACCATCAATGCGGCACGACAGTGTACAGAGGAACTTGACACTCGCGTGATTTCCAAGGCGCTAATCTATCAGACTACCGTCGGATCATGTTCGGCAGGGATCACCATCGCCGCCTTGGGACCAGATATCCAAGATGTCTATTTCGAGTCTGTAGTGAGTCTGTCCCTCAACGACATGCCATTCTCCATCCAGCGTCCAGACGCAGTCAAACGTCCGGTCATCGCACCATTAGCACGCCAACGAGTCATGACGTGTGGAGCAACGCCCTGTCACTCCACAAAACAACAAGACACACTGCGCACTCACACGAGATATCTCGTTCGTGTTTCAACATCGTCGTCGGTGGGACTCGGACCAGCGGAGCACTATCAAGAAGAAAAAATCGATAAGACGACGACGGTATGGTCCGATCCCAAAGCCCTAGGGCCCGTGCGTTCCTCGGTACGTACGATGCACGCTGATAACGGTCCCCGAGGAAATACAACGAGTCCATCTTGCTCGTATCTCAACCAACGTTCGGGCAGGGAGTTGGGGGGCTCTAAGGCGTGTCATTAGGAACCCCACGTGATCTTCTCCCTCTTTTGACTCCGGTGCCGGTGCCTTTTTTACACCAAAGCATTAAAATTGGCTGATACTTTAGTGGAGCAACACGGACAGGCACACACGTCACGGAGGTGAAGGACACACGTGTCGCCGCCAAACACGTCGTCCTGGAACACGAGTTCATTCTGCGTGCGGCATGTGGAGTTGCTCAACTCTCGCCGAACCGTATGTACGGCGATGGTACGTTCGTCGTGGCCCAGACATTGGGGTATGCCGCCAATTTCTTTTTCCCTTGGAGTTGCCTACACGGAAAAACATTGTTCAGCCACCCATCAAACGTCGATGCATATCTCCCGTGTACGCCCACCGTGCGTCCGACCATCGTTCCCGGCCACCCGTCTGCTCGGCACCTAGACTTTTAGAAGGCTCTTTAAATGTGAAACATCGAGGGGGCGAATAAATGATATACCGGCAAGGGACAAGTACATTCCATCGCATAGAGTCCAGAACCGGGAAGGGGAGGAGAGACCTGCGGGCCCAAAAGGGCGAATGCCATGATTGACTTTTTGATGCGGCTGTTGTTTCACCGTATTCACGGTACAGAGTAGCGCGCGGTTTGTTGTCCGTATTCCGCCGTGCTAACGCACGCGCGTAGCATCACTTAGGCTTGTGTCGGGACAGTCTACTTGACAGACAGGTGTCATGTTGAGTCAAGCGAAATGTCCATTACCACGTTTTTCGCCCCGGCCGGCGACGACAACGAGCTCGACTGCGCTTGAGCCATCTGCGCGCTTGTTCCAGCTGTGGACGCGTGCGAGGGTTGGTTGCCCCGTTTCCAAACGCTAGGTAGGCCACTGTTTTGGACCTATATGAAACATTTCCACTGAAGGTATAGAGTATGGTTTGTGTATAGCTGTTTGTTCTCACATACATAAATGGGATCTTCAGGGAAATCAGAATCCAGCGCGTCATAAGGGCTAGCAAAAAAAAGCTCAAACGCTTTCCGGCCTTCCGGTTATCGCTTGTCCGAGTACTTCAATGGTGTTAGCTGGACGGTAAGCTGAAACTGAGTCTACTTGTATGACTCAGAATTCGCCCACATGTACCAATCTGACTCGTAGGTCAGCAGACATGTTATTTTCTTGACCAAACAGATCAGACCCGATGGAACAGGGCTCGCTTGGCCGGTCTGCTTGGAATGAAACTGCTCGACACCCCAGATGAGGCTCACTCTCCACATCGGTGCACTGGAACCCCAGAGTGCTCTCGGATACGTAGCTGTGCACGATCTACCCCGTCCTCGATGGCGCCACGCCCTGTTTCAGCCGCAGATCTACGCTGCGCAGTCGCACTCTTGAGAGATTGTTCACAGGTTCCATGATGTGAAACGACCCCGATGAACAGAGGTATGTTTGCTATACGTGCAGGTCGACCCAGCGCCAGCTTACCCTCTTGGTATTGCGTCGCCCCCTCGCCGTGAAACAACCGTGGCGCAAGAGCCGTTGTTGACTTGGCAATTCAAGCAGTGCATTCCATCAGGACTGTCGTGGTACTCGAACATAAGCGTTGTACGTCTGGAGCTATTCTAGATGGTACGGCTAACTATTGTACACCAGAGTCGTCTCTCTCTCTTTCGCATCCACCGACGACATTGGTTCTACTTGTGGTGTTTATCCGCCGATCTACCTACCCCGCACGCAATCTACGCGCGGCCGCATGACGGTTATCGCACAGCATACAAGTCATTTACATACTTATAATTTGCTGTGTTCAGCTGCCCTTCAAGCAACTCCCTATCTCCCCAGTCTCGCCTGCGCTTGGCGAGATATAGCCCAAGAGATACGCCCATTAAGATCATACGCAAGGTTGAAACCTGTCGACTCCGTTCATTCCCGCCGTCGCTCCCCTCTTCGACCCTAGGTGCCACGTACATACGCATGGAATTAAATCACATGCTATTTGCTGTATGTGCTCTTCTTTCGGCCACAACAGCCTCAGAACCATCTCGGTGGGCGCAGTCTGCTTCTTTGTCCGCGGTGATGTATATGATAGGCTGATGCGGCTGGTGTTCGTACAATGCAT
>JBBPTB010000582.1:0-17607 GCA_038093875.1 Boletus tylopilopsis | reverse complement strand
CCTCAGGCAGTGCACTGGCCCCAGAAGGGCAAACTCGTCATCCAAGTCAACCCAGACTCGGAACGAAGCCAAACTTGGCTGCCCTATGCCTTGGTAAGTCCACGCCTCCCCGTTTTTTTCAAGCGCAGGTTCTTTTTTTTCTTTTTTTCCCGTAAACCCCAGCGCGCGCGCTCGTCTCTTATCATGATCAAAATATATCATCTGACGATTTGCCGTTTTCAGGAGACAGGTCCCGTGGACGTCACGTCGTGCATGCAGCCCGGCAAAAATACCTTTCGTTTCATCCAGCTATCCGATCTCTCCGAGTTTACGTTTGTCCTCGCCGCGTCGCCACCGCCGCCCGCGGACGAGTGGCGTAGTTGGGATTGGGCGTCTGTCGTGGCGCGTGCGCCACCGAGACAGTCTACGACGGGCGAGCCTCGTCGGATGATGCATGGGCTGGCAGAGTTTGCGCAGATTCCTGTGACGATTCGGTCGTGATGTCGTTCTTGTTTTTCTCTTGTTCCTTTTTTTTAATCCCTTCTTTCTTGGCTTATCGTTGTCTTTCTCGCTATCGATCACTTGCACAAGTCGCATTGTATCAATTTTCTTTCCTTCTTTCAGCATTGCATGTTGTTCCATGGTTAGGTACATACACAAGTACGGTACATACATACATGACACACGACGCTTTCCGCTCGTATACATTACAGTAACGTCCTACAATATATACTCGCGAGCAAACCCAGACATGATTATGGGGATCCTCGTTTACGAAGCCACGATGACGGATCTCGGCTGTGCAGGACTGATGCTCATGCCGCCGAACGAGTCGCCCAATCCGTCCGCGTCCGTCCGCGATCCGCCATGGCCACGGGAGACCCTGGGTATCTCAAGTCCGCCAGTGACCAACGTGGCATCGTTTGCATTGACCGACAGCATGCCATCGCCGACCTTGTCGTCCGCATCCTCCCTGTCGTCATCGTCGTCGTCGTCGTCATCATCGTCATCATCATCCCCATCGATCGCGACCGACGACCACTCCCGATACACGCCCTGTATATACGATCCCGACCGCGGCAGCGTGTACGGATCAAACGGGAAAAACGTGTGCAGCTCCGTACACACCATCTCCTCCCCACGCGGCGACAGCAACAACGGGAGCGCGCCCGGACTCGGATTATATTCCGAGCGCCGGTTCGCGTCGATGATGGAGTGGCAATACACGAAATCGGTCGATTGCGCGACGCGCGCGAATTGCCTCACCACGTTGGGCGAGCAGACCTGGTGGTGGGGTGGTTGACACGTCAGGGTCAGATTCAACGTTCCGAAAACAGGCAAAAAAAACGAGTACAAGAATGGATGGCGGACGGACCTTGAGTGGGTTCAGAGGCGAGGTGATCACCCGTTGCACGACGTCCAGCTCGGCCATCCATTTCCGGGTTTTTCCTGGGTAGTCCTCCACATCGTCAAACGCCTCTTGCAGATCTCGCCACCGGAAGCAAAAGATGAGGAACACAGCTTGGGCGATGGCATAGAATACGCTGTGGTGCGAGAGACTTGGGAGTTCTTGTCCGGCTTGGATGATGTCGTCGAATGCGTCCAGGTGACTCTGTAAAAATGTACACAAGACCGCCACCATTCTGCGTGCACCTTGGCGGTCGACGAACTGAGCACGGCTGACAAAGGAGGCAATGTAGCTGGCTGCAGCGGCACGGGTCACAGTAGGCACGTCTTGTCCGATGAGTGCCTTCTCCACGAGCAGACCTTGGAACAGATCACTCAACTCCGGATCGAGGGACGAATACCAAAAGAGGAGGAACTGGGTATAGCGGGATTTGAAAGTGCGGATGATGACCCGGTCAAATATAGCTAGGAGGGTATGAAAATGGGCAGCACGCATCGCGCGTCCAGATTCTGGGGAAGGCGGTCGACGTGTGTCTAGTGGTGAGAATGGACTGTTAGAGCGAGGGGTGGCTGGGGAAGACGCGGTGGGGGATGTTTCAGTGACATAGTGCAACCGATTAAAGTGATCGAACATCAGTTTGAGAATATGATCTAGTTTGCTAACCATTTCTTGCATGTGTCGCATGTTGGATGGTAAATCGGGCTCCTCGTCATCGTCGGAACCCTCATCGGACGAAATCGACGAATTGGAATCGACGTCATCATCAGCATCGGAACCTTCCTCATCTCCTTCCTGACCAACGACGACATCGAATGGATCGAATTCAAACAAATCTCCATTTTCCAACGTGTCGTCCTGCTCGAGTTCTTCCAATTCCACCTGGATTTCGACCTGAGAGCAAATTCAGTCGGAGTACATGGGTGAAAAGTAGAGCAATACACACATCTATTTGAAGGGCTCGATCGATGATTAGCGCGAGTATTCTGTCAGTTAGTTCGGAGCAGTATTCTGTGATGCGTAATAGATTGCGAATATAGGTTACTTGCGTAGCTTGCGATTGACGTTTGTGGGGGAAATTTCGGACAAGAAGAGGGTGCAAGGTGGAGGGAAGGGTGGGTATGAGGGAGAAGAGGTGGCGGAGGAGATGGTGCAAGCGGTCGTATACGACGCTGCGGGTCAATGGACTCGATGAGCTCTCAGGTCCACCTGCGTTGAGTACCTGCAATCCAGATTCTACAAATGCAACAAGGTCACGTCGGATTCGGACAATGTCGGACAGAATGACGTACGGAATGTCAAACCCTGGGTGATCTTGCAGAGGACGGGAGAGAGGTATTCTGGCCTGGCGCTCAGGAGCATGCCGATGAAAACAGCGTACGACTTTACGAAAGTGGTGTCCATCGTCGTCCATGGGAAGTTTACGATGGCCTCGAGCAACGATGCGTGGCGCCTCTCCAGCTTGGAGAGGACGTGTGAGAGTGCGAGGATCCACAGCCGTAGCTGGGACGACGAGGTGGCACTTTCACCCACTTTTCTTGGGTTGAACTGGTCTACGAGATCGTCAAAGTCTTTGCTCTGGCCCTGAAACAGACATCTGAGGTGAAGACCACATGTGCACACGAGGACACGTACATTGAGTTTCTGGTGCAAAGCCTTGTTGATGAATGCGATAAACATATCACGTTTGAACTGCTCGCCCTGTCTGACGCGAGAGTTTGTCGCTATTGGACGCTGTGCGAGCGACAGCAAATGATCAGCGTCGTCCGGTGTCGGTTTTGCTGGCGATGGCGGTTTTGCGTATTTTTCGATGGCGATTTTTGGTGGTTGCTCCATGAATCTTGTAGATGGCGTGTAAGGCCCTGACTTGGGCGTGCGCTGGTTGAATTGCGAATGTATCGAGTGTGGATCCATCTCGACAGAGAGTCATGGTCGAGGCGAAAAGTCAATTTTTTATCCTGAAAAATATAAGTCCATATATGGTCTTATCTTGCAAATTCGATGCAAAAATCATGGCCAAAACCGTCTCACCGTCACCATCACAAATGTCGTTCTCGGCCGCACACAAATCTCGTGTCCAGTCGCTCTACCGGCGCATGTTGAAGAATGAACTGGATTGGGTTGTTCGCAGAGATATCTGGCGTGGGAGGGCCATAATGATCAGGGCAGAGTTTGAGCGCAATCGGTGCGTTGGCTAGTCGCGTCCCCGTTGTCCCGCAAATTTATCCTTGCCAGTGATGTTCACGACCCTAGAGCATTGGCCGAGATTCTGCAGAAAGCAGAAGCCAATCTGGCTGCCAAGCTACACCCCGACCCGTATATTTGTGAGTCCCTCCGAGTTCTTCTATCAGCCAGTTACATATGTCGCTCCAGCCCCAACCATGCCCGGTGGCACAAAGTGGTGCGTATTTATTGTCATCATTCTTGTCTTGTACGCTGAAAAATCACTGCAGGGAGAGGAATATCCCGGTAAGTTCCGAAGCCTGGGGGTGACTGGTTCTTATGACGTCCTGATGTCCATGTCTAGCCTGTTATTGCACCCATATACGATCATCTCGCTGCGGGTCATCACTAGATCATGCTTTGTTCTGTCGTAACAATTCAACTGCCATTTTGTAACTGAGACACGAGCGAACGGAAGAGGTCCGGTACTTTGTCCGTGGTCACGTGTTACCCCCAAAACTGCTGTCATTAGCCGGTGTAAGGGTCGATAATTAGTCGCACATGGTCTCTTGAGTGTTCCGCCGTTTCATCCTCTTCTTCCATCCCCCATGAACTATCTGCGGGGTGCAGTCAGCGCAATCAGCGCGCCGTACCAGTACTACAAGGATATAAATCCTTCCACCCTCACCGGTGCCATCGATGTCATCGTCATACGCAGACAGTCCGACGACGGAGACGTCATCCTGGCGTGCTCTCCCTTTCATGTCCGCTTTGGCAAGCTGCAGGTCCTGCGTCCTGCAGAGAAGAAGGTGCGCCACCATTCCCTGTCATCCCGCAGCACGTCCCGAAACCACGCTGTCATGTCAGGTGAACGTTGCCGTCAATGGAAACCCGATTCCGTTCAGCATGAAGATCGGCGATGCCGGCGAAGCATTCTTTATCTTCGAGACTGAAGAGGACATCCCAGAGGATCTCGTCACGAGTCCATTACTCTTGGCAACCAAGACAACACCCCAAGACGACATCCCAGCTGTCACCCTTGGCAAATCCCCAGAGGCGCCACCAGTCCCCCCAAAGATTCCAGAGCCCGAGTTTCTGGATCTGAATGCAGCACTGTCCGACCGTGTTTCGTCTCTCCGCAAACGAGGACAGTCCCTTTCGGCCCCGCAAACGCCTCCACTCGAAGTCGATTTTCCTCAGGCACCCACCGTATCACCCCCAAACATTCAGTACACCGACAGTGAGCTCGGTCATTACGTATCTGACAACTCGTGATCACTGATATTTGATGGCACGTCAAGATATCGCTCTTGATATCGCTGGATATCATTCTCCCTTACCCGACAAGGGCACGTTCGTCGAGCCACGTTCACAGACACAAGATGCCACGGCAAGTATATCCACCGATCACCACATACCCTTCCCATCATCAAAGCCGACCATGCCATCTCATCTCCAAACGTCTTTTCCCGCACGTCGCGCGGTCTCCGAGTCCCCTAGAGACGTCACTCCGAAACCCGAGTCCCGGGCTACCGAAACTGGAGGGGCTTCCCTGTCAATGCAGGATTATTCTTGGGAGTGGGGGGCATTTCCCCAACCTTCTCCCCTTCAAACCCCTTTTACCCCATCAGTACTCAAGAACAATGCCAACGATACCCATCCAGCGCTCGACGAGGACGATCTCATATTAAAGCGCAGTCGTAGTGTTCCACCCGAACTCGACGGGAGCCCACACACTGTCTTGTCACCTCTTCCACGCGCTGATGCCAGTCAAAACGAGCCACCTTTACGACATACACATCCGGAGCCTTGTGAGTACAAGGATGGGAAACTATTCGGATTGACGAGACGCATGACCACACGACACGACGACCAGACCAAATTCCAAGTCTGGATGGATGACACTCTGGTCGATTTTGAGCTCAGCCTCGTAGCCTCGCGCGACGCGTTTAATAGCCGAGACGAGGTAGAGTCGGCCCGTATGTTTGACGAAGGAATTATCGATTACGCGAGACTAATGGGGGACGAGAGTTTGGTACATGACGAGCGACTCGTCATGCGATGGACTGGAAAACAATATATCACGCGAGAACATCGGTCACCTTTGATGGACACATTACAACTGTGGGTGTCTACGGCCAAGGAGGACCCTCTCACCGAATTGGCGTCGCCACCTTTATCACTTTCGTTGGCACGAGAGATGTTGTCTTCAGACGAGCGGGGGACACTGAAACGTGCAGAGTCGGAACCACCAGAGGCACTGCTACCTGCACGCAAATCCACATCATCCAGTTGGGTAAGGTGGTGGAGCCGAAGTCGAGATATTCTCGAATCGGAACGACCCATTTTACCACTAGATCAGGTTGGTGTTCCTACTCACCGTTGCACCGGGAGGTGCTCATATCAGCCACAGAAGCTCACTAAGCCTGTCCATGTTCACTCCCATTTACCCCTTCCATCAGCCTCAGTGCCAGCAACCACGCCCGTCGCTATTCGATCGCCGACGATACAACCTGTATCTGATACCGCGCCGGTGGAGAAAGAGAAGAAATTTGCAAAGACATTGCGGTTATCGTCGGATCAACTTGTTGGTTCAAATCATTCTTTGTCGTGCACAGCGCTCATGCATTGGCTTGTCAGAAATCCTTGAACCTTCAGCCTGGTGCAAATACGATCACATTTTCGCTCTCTATGACTGGAACTCCTGGATGCGCTGCACGTATATTTCTTTGGGATTCAACCGACCATGTCGTTGTCTCGGATATCGACGGAACGATAACCAAGTGCTTCTTCTTTTGGGCCTATCGATTTTAGTCGCTCATTGCCCATGCAGGTCCGACGGCCTTGGACATTTGTTTACCATGATAGGGCGGGATTGGACGCACCTCGGCGTAGCTAAGCTATATACCGACATCACTCGGAATGGGTACAAGATCATGTACCTCACGTCTCGCGCCATCGGCCAGGCCGATTCGACAAGAGAATACCTTAAGGGAGTGAAACAGAACGACTACCAGCTGCCTCAAGGTCCTGTCGTCATGAGTCCCGACAGATTGATTGCATCGCTTCACCGGTAAGTTTGTTGCCACACAGAGCGATCGTCATCATCATGGTTGCAAACAGAGAAGTCATCATGCGCAAACCTGAGGTATTCAAGATGGCTTGCCTTCGAGACATTCAGAGGCTGTTTGGTGAAGGTCCGCGGACACCGTTTTACGCAGGCTTTGGAAACCGGATCACAGATGCACTGTCGTATCGCAGTGTCAACATACCGAGCGCACGGATATTTACGATTGATCCGAGTGGCGAGGTCAAGATGGAACTTTTGGAGTTGGCAGGTTACAAGTCTTCGTAAGTGGATGATGCTTGTCTGATGCCTCCCATACCATATTAGCCTTGCTCACAAATCGAAACGAATTTCTTTAGATATACTCACATGACCGACCTTGTCGACCAAATGTTCCCTCCGATACATCGTAAATCAGCGCCCGATTACACTGACTTCAACTACTGGCGACCACCTGTGCAAGAGTTCCCTCTCCCGGATCTGACCCCGCCTTCGCCGGCGCTGAGTGCACGGTCGGACGCGTCCACGCAAAGCGCTCTCGCTCGTCTACGAAATTTCAGTCTCGTCGGGAACAGACAGTCTGTTCACATCAAGCCGCCTTTCGCCACGGAATCGACGCCCCAGAACGCGTTAGATGGCGGTGGACGCAGGAATAGTCACTTGAGGCAAATGTCGTCGTTCGAGCGGTTGGGCAGCCGGTTGGTGGCGCTCACGGGATCCCCGGCGTCCGGTGGGGAAGACGGGAGTGCGAGCGGGAGCGGGAGTGGGAGTACGGTGCAATCGTCTGGGTCTGCGTCCTCGACGTATTTGGATTCCGAGGACGAGGGTGATCTTGGAGAGGATGGGGATTTGAAGAAGCAGCGACGGACGCGGAGTACGAGCATGTCAAGCATGCCTGGGTCGCTGGATGACATGCAATTCGGGATGGACGAGGACGAAGAGGTGGAAGGTGAGGGTGAGGGTGGTGGGTACAGGTATGAAGGTGAGAACGAGGAGGAGGCTGCGGAGGAAGCATTTGACGAAGATTTTCTGGCGACGGGCGAGATGCAGAACGTGCCGTTCTTGTGAGGGGTTTCAAGGTGTGTTAATCGCTGGTCGACCCACGGACGACCACGGTGTTCAAGCTGCATGGTCGATTGCATAGACAAGAGAAGCAAACGATGGTGGGCTATTATTCACGTCCTGTGCAATAGAACGTTGGTTTATCGAACGGGTACGTAGACATAGCCATGGCGTGTGATTGGTAGATCTCTTTTCTGGACGTGACATAGGTTTCTGATCATCTCGACAAGCTGTCAGTCAGCGCTTCCGTGGCAGTGCGCCAAGAGTCACGCACGTGTGCCATGTGAACCACGATGTCGTCATCCTCATAGCATAGCCTACTCCTCGAAGGTCCCACGACTACTACTGTGCCTTAGAAGTTTCTGATTAGAAGATTAGATTGTGTGCACACCCGGTTTGGTAGGCCCCGACGGGCAGGGGGGCGGTATCTGATAAGCCGTGACCACAAAAATATGTACACTTATGCACGATCTATTCGGGCGACATTTTGGTACGAGCGGTGCGTACCGGTGAGAGCAATTCCCGAGTATCTGCATGTGTGCGAAGGCGGCCCAGTATTTCAGCATACGTTGCATGGTGGACGTCGTCCGACTGTGTTGCATGCCAATGCCTCTTTTTCTTCACGCCAGCGTCGATCATGACGATGTATGTACCTTGGCGGATCGGACGCCAACGAGCGCGGATAATGACAAGGGAGAAACCGGTTCCGGTTGCGTTGATCCGCCCGTTCCCCGAGCATGGCTCGTGTATGTATAATATAGGATGGGCGGGGGCCACGCACGTACCTGACCGCGAGCTCGCAACGGTGGTCCCGGATGCGATCATCCGGTGTCGGTGTAGAATCCAGACCGACGCGCCCAAGCCCGAGGTAGACGGGGCAGAGAAAAAAATAGTTGCGTGAGCTGCGCGTGCCGCGAGAACTACACGATACGATATAGGTAACCGACCGCGAGCAACCCGACGCCGGCACCGCTCCCGTGGCACGACGGGGATCCGATGTCAAGCGTAAATAGAGTTCATGCCGACTTGTACAGGGTGAACGACGATGACGGTAACAAACTTGGTAGGCGTGAGGTTTCGAGTCCAAGCGAGAGCGCACCTTTTGGCGGGGTATCGACGATGTGTGGCCACATCCACTGAGTTTGTAGACTGGGGCCTGCCAGTGATAGAAAATTCCTGGTCGCAGTGCGACCAAGGTAGACAGATGCATCTCTTGGTGGCATTCGTTGGTCTTCGTCTTTCGGATCTCTGCGCTGCAAACAGACGAACATGCACGTCAACAACACAGCGAATCCAAACGCCACAAAATTTGATCTGGCACACAGTTGACCCACAGCGATCGAAAGAAGCCATCAAAGGCGTGGGGTCACCGCCAACACTGACAGCTGTAAGTCTGTCTGGTGGAGATGTTATCCTATTTGCAAACAGGGTGACCCAGGAGTCTCCTTTTTTCCTGTTCAACCGTTTAGAGGGCTCAGAGCACACCCCCACAGCCCGATTTCTTGCAGAAGGGCGTCTGCATCGAGAGGATTCTCCTGTACCACTTACTCTGAAGAAACGTGATCATCACATGGCAGTAGCGCACAGCCTGCCAGTGGCCCAGACAGGCGAATGCGTGCAAGACGACACAAAAGAAAAACGCACTTTGGGGGCGAGACATTAGCGCATTTCTTACCGGTGTCTACCTTGCATTCTTCGGTTACTACACGTGTTGCTTTTATGGTCTCCATTGTACAATGGAATGAAATATCCCCACCGGCGTCAATCAATGGGTACAGGAACGCTATAGAACAGCGCCGATCATCGTTGTATTCTTCTTGTATCAAGAAACTCTGGGTAAAACTCGACAGCATTGTCCAGTAGTATGGCATGTATCGCGTTTGTGGCAGATTTGGGGCAAGTCCAGTGTCGCACGAGTACTAAGGACAATGCCTATCAGCCAATGCTATTAGCGTGCGGAAGGGGACTCGAGATCCTACCAACATAGCTTGTACCTTCGCAGAATAAAGAGTATGGTCTGCGGGGAAGCTGTTTGTAGTACCTTCCAATAGTCGGTAGATTTAGACACCCGTCAAATTGCCGTGAAACACTGCCAGGTTTTATCGTCATGGAAATGTGTATTCACACACGGAATGTTTCTTGGAAGTATGTCAATTTGAACGAATATTCTATGATTAAAGGTGGGAGCGTTCCTGAGTGACTATACTTGCCCGTTCAGAGTTGAACGTGTCAGAGACACTACACGATGGCATTGTCAAAGCAGTTCAAACATCCGGGGTGTTTTCGTTTTCGATTAGTTTCATCTACCCTGCTTGGAATGGCAGGCCTTCCTTGCACGTCGATTTGCGAGTTCAAGCTGTGCTGTTCAAGACACGTATAGCGGTGTCACCTCTTTCCAAATGGAGATGCTATCCACGAACTTCTCTGCATGCTGTGGTCTGAGGTCTACAGTAGATTCGGTAACTCAAATCCTTCTGTTTCAGAGTGTAATTATAATGGGGTTTGTGAGTTATAAGAGCTTTCACGCTTGAGCCTTTCTACTTCACCATCGCTATTTGTTTCCGCGTGTTCTTGCGCCCCAACCTTATTACCCTTTGTGGATATAAAAATTACGGGCCGGCCTTTCACCACACGTTTTGTCAACATGTACACACCGCAAGTTGATGCCTCTAGCTTCCTTTCCACCACCATCATGCCATCGCTCCCAGTCGACAAGCCTTCCCGCCTCTCTCTCCATACTGCAGGTGTCACCAGCTTGTTGGGTGGAGGCGATGCGGTATCAGCCATGACTGCAGTTCACATCTATGGAAATAGGCGCTCACTTGGTTGGTTCAACAACCCTGGGTCCTTTGAGATGGCCAAGCATTTCAATACGTTTGCCAAGTCCACAACCTTCCCCAACTCGTTCAGCGGCAAGCACTTGAAGACCGTTCAGATGGACCCCACGACATTGCTTGGAGTGGACAATTGCAAGGGTCCCAAGTTCAGGGCTGTCCATTCAGGCACGGTCATTGACGAGACGGGCCCTATGGCTACGCTTTTCATGCAGGAATGTGCCGCTTGGGACTCGGAGGGGAGAGTGTTGCCAGGCAGGAGGACGCAGCCTATCAGAGTCACCATTGCCGATCTCGGTCCGGCTCCACCTTCGGAGATGCACCCTGCACGCAGCAATGTATCCACCCTTTTCTTTGCCAGCGTTCCTATTGCAGTTAGCATTGGCACGTGTGCAGCCTGTGCGGTTTTCGAAGATTGGTATGCATCATCGCTGATCTTCGTTGGTATCCTTGCGAGTGGTATATCCTCCTTCGTCATCGGCTCTGCAGACTTTATTTTCACCCATCCCGAGCCTGCCAAAGGGTCCCCTCCCGGTGACGGAATTCTTGGCTCAGACAAGGACATCATCTTGTTGAGAGGCACGGAAGGCGCCGTGAATTCGATCACCCGCGGAAAATTCACCCTTGGTTTCTCGAGCAACTGCCATTACAAACTCATTCGATGGTGCTCTGTCCTCCTTTTCGTGCAATCCATTACCCAGCTCCTTCTCATTCCACAAGCCTCGTTGTTCGGTCAGGTCTTGTTCCTCGGCTCGATCGGCGTTTCTGCGTTATACAACTCTTGGCTTTCCTCGTTCGACAAAGAGAAAATTCACAGGAGACTCTTGGTTGAGAGGGTACTTGCGGGCCCGACTTTGACGAAGTACACGCTCGGAACCCGCACCTCTGCGGTAGTGTTTATACTCCTCGTCTTGCAGCTACAGGACCCGACGAAAATGTTGAATGAACTCCTCCCCAATGACACCAAGGTGTGGAAGCACTGGAAGGCGACCATTTTGGAACGGCTGCGCCAACCCAGCGACCAGACGTTCCAGTTTGGAAGCAGAGTTAGCGACGTAAACGGGTTCACGCCAGAAGAAAAAGATCTATTGAAGCTGCTCTACGAGGATGCGCGGTCGGCTTACACTGGCTATAAAGACTACCACCAGATCGACTAGCCGTGATGACTGACTCGTCTTTTTTCCTTCTCTTTCGTCCCTTTCGTTCTGAATCCGATGGTTGCGTCTATTTGTTGATTTATTCTCGGCGTGCCAAAGTTTCATGTATGCATGAAGAGTCCTCTTGTACAACTATGTACTATCTTACTTTTCAGCCCACTTAGAGACCCCCCATGCTTCTACTTGTCTTGTACGTACCTTAACGGTTTCGCGCTTCAATATTTCATTCGCAGCTTGGTCCTGTCTTTCTTCCAGAGTCTGCTGAGGCTCTTCTACTACGATGACGCGCGGTACGTGTGAGTGACGATTAGAATCACTATTATCCTTATCATTATTGCCTGATTGCTCACTCGAATTGTGATTTATTTTGTGGTGCAGCGGAGTACGTGTCGGCAACATACCTCTGTCAAAGTATGACAAACCTCCTTCCTTCTGACTTGAAGATGGTATCCCATGAATCCATGATGCAAGCCAATTGCAAAGAGGATCTAGAGATAAATATCACAATCCCAAATGACGCGTGATGATGTTTGCTTGAAAACAAGAACTGCCAGAATACCGTTCCTGGGCGATGCACAGGGCCGTGAGTACTAATTTGTAGGATTCAAAAGTGCTTGACCTTAGGATGTGATTAAATCAACTGAACAATGCACGGGCCGCCGGTGCGCCGAGGAGAAACAAGTTTCGTCTCCAATCCCATAATATAGCCTGAGTTGTGTTCTCATATTTCAACGGCACGTTAGGCTTCTGAGGTTACAAATCGAAGGAAAGCCGTCTATCGGTTGGCATTTCTTCCGTCGTTTCTAGTTCAGAAGCGTGACAATTCTATGATGGAACACCGTGACCCGGTCACCTAACACGTTGATCCGCTAGTATCACTGTTTACATAAGTGACACCATCTCACTGGCAATCGGCTAGTTCTGCAACTCTCGCATCCGTCACCAGAAAGCGCGGTGGAATGGGAGGGAGGGAAGCGTAGGTCCAAGTCCGTGACATCTGTGCTAAGGGCACAATCATTCAGTGTTCGCAGGGATCTTGGGATAAACGAGAAAAAGCTTGTTGAAGTCCTTTGGGATTGGGAACAAAATTCGGAGACTTCGTCCATGCCCGACGGAATTGACTGTAATCGCTGTACCTAAATTGTCATTGACATTACTCTCTCCTTTATCTCGGCAACAGGCTTACCCCGAACCTTTTTTTCACTGTCGCTTTGACTCACATTTTGCCCGGCCAATCCACGCCTTCCGAGCATACTGCAGGCTCTCCAAGAATGGAACGCATGCGAAGGTATCCTCTCCGACCGGTAGTTAACATCAACGTGTCTTCCCGACTCTTCCGACTCTTCCGTTGTCACGGTATCGGTGCGCTGACAAAAGTGAGTTCCTATCCACATCTTACACATCATCTACCTCCGCATAATAACCATCATTTCGCTCATTTAATGCCTCAGAACAATCCTTGGAATGAACTGTGAAAATAATATAATGGTCGGTGTTCGAAGAGATCAATGGCGACATGGAAATTCAGGGTTGTGCGTTCCCGGACCCAGGCTGGTTCATGCTCTACCTGTCGCGCATGATAATATCACACATTGTATCTCTCCTTCCTGGCAGTTCCACACATTGAAGAAGCCAGAAACTTCCAGATTGACCCCTGTCACGTTGTGTCACACCGTCACACCTTCAGAAGCTTCCAAGGGCTGATTGATAATCGACTGTGTGCCTTTCCCACTTCCACGACGTACGTGTCCGCTCGCTGGACTGGCAGTACGATGGAAAGAGAAGTAAGCTATTTCTACCTCTGAATTTAACTTCTTGACGAAGGTCTGCGCGATCGATCCACCTTCAGGAAGTGAGTGGATTTCCTACAAGTTTCATGTTCATCCGGGCTTATTACACCCCGCAGTTTGTGAGTATCGTTGACTCGACGCTGTCAGCAACTACTAATACATCTCATCCAGCGAGTGAGTACTCATTGAACCAATGCTTTTACAGTCTTTCGGCTCACTGCGTCATATGTTCCATCTAGTTGGTGAGCCCACTCTATTTTGTCACCGCCCACTGATAGAATGTATTACGCTCACCTTGTATCAACTAGAATGTGAGTAATCGGTGACTGCATGGACGCATAATTGGCTTACTGTGTAATGTTCGTTGCTTACTGTGTAGGGAGTGAGTGATTATCTGTACACGGCCTGCTCTCGCAGCCAGCTCACGAATTATACCTTTGACATAGAAAGTGAGCGATGCCCGAATCAGCGTGTTCACCGTAGTCTCAACAATCGTACGATCCTTGTCCTGTCCCATATAGGTTGTGAGTGGTCATTGAGCTTCTGTTACCATCCATGTGATGACAGTCCATTTCATTGCTGTCGCAACTTATCCAGATCGTGAGTGCATTGAATTTCTATTATTATGAGCGTCGTAGAGACCTTTTCGCATCCCACTAGAGAGTAAGCGATCGTTCGATCAATGCTTTCTCACGACTAGATGCGTCTTGCATCCCTCTAGGGTGTGAGTGACTACCGAATCTATGATCTCACAGTCGTCTCACAGTCCTATCACGCTGTCGTTTTCTATCTAGTTCGTGAGTGCTCGAGTCTATGTTTCAGCAGTAGTCTTATGACGGCATCAAACCTACCGTATTTTAGGTTGTCAGTAATCATTAAATCTATGCCAAGGTCATCTCACGATAGTACCGTGCTTGTGTCATTCCATGCAGGAGGTAAGAGATCTCAGATATATGCTTTAGCAGCCGTTTCACTACCGCACTGTGCGTGTCGCATCACATGTAGAGAGTAAGTGCTTGTCAAGTAAATGCACCAAGAGCTTTCTCACTACTGGATTGTCCTCGTCGCACCAGAAAGTGAGTGGCAGTTCGTGCCGTCACAACCCATTACTGTCTTACGATCGTTTCATTCTTGTCCCATCGATATAGAGAGTGAGTGATTGTCGGATCCACGTTGAGACAGTCATCTGAGAACCATCCCGTGTCGCATCCACCCAGTCTGTGAGCATTTGTGGAACCGACGCTTCCACAGTCCCCTCTCATGATGTTATTTTTTCCCCTTCGCATCCCATCTAGGGAGTGAGTGAATGTGCAATCCATATTTTCACAACAACTTACCACAATATCCTATCTCATCTAGCAAGTAAGTGATCATCGAATCAACAATTTTATGCCGTCACACAACCTTCTCATGCTTGTCGCATCTTATATAGTATGTGAGTGGTGTAGAATTTGTGATTGAGAACCATCTCACAGCAACGCGGTGCTTCATCCCATCTAGGATGTGAGTAATTATCAAATATATACTTCAAAGCCGTTGTACAACTGTCTCGTGCTTGCTTTCCCCCCAGCTCGTGAGTGATGGTTAATTCCATGTTTCTAAAGCTGTCTCAGCTTTGTATCGTACTTGTTGCATCCCAACTAGAAAGTGCGTGGTTGGTTCTTTCACGGCTGTTCAAGACTAACTGCCTATCACATCCTATCCTATCTAGGCTGTAAGTAGTCCTCAAATATGTATTGTCGCCTTGTCTAACGGGCAACCACATTTCATCGATCCATCCAGATTGTGGGTGGTTATCAAGCCCGTGATTTCACGGTCATCTTATGACTTCATTCTCCTTTCCACACCCGTAGGATGTAGGTGACCATCCAATCCGTAATATTACAGCCGTCTTATAACGTGTTGCGCTTGCCACCCAGATCGCAAGTAATCTTTGAATCTAAGTTTTCCCGCTGCCTTACGAATGTATTGTACCCGTGGCTCCCTTCTAGGATGTGAGTGATCATCGAGTCCATGCTTCCATGATTCTTATTACTGTGCCACGCTCGTCAACAATATTCAGGGAGTGAGTCATCGTAGAATACGTGTTTTGGCCATCTCACGATCGTATCGTGACTGTCGCATCCTACGTAGAAAGTGAGTATCCAAGTCATGTTTTGCCCCCTCTTTTATGACTGGTGCCGTCTTGTCGCAACCCATTTAGAAAGTGAGTAATCGTTGAATAGACACCGTCTCGGCGCTCTTACAGGCGCATTTTCTAGGTGGTATGTAGGCAGAATCTACGTTTTACAGTTGTCTCGTGGTTCACGTCGCATCTCTCTATTAGCTCGTGAGCCTATCATCGAATACATGTTCTTTGCGACCGCCTCACGACTGTCGCATTCCACCCTCTATAGGACGTGAGTGATCGTCCAATCCGTGTTTTCGCAACCGCCTCATGAGTCATGCTTATATCGTGTTTTGTTTCACCCCATATAGCTTGTGAGTGTTTGTTGGCTCAACACTTCGACAGCCGACAAAGATATACCACTTATCACACATAGGTTGTGAGTAATCGTCGAATCCATGCGTCCGCAGCGATCTCACAAAGCTATCGTCCTCCGCGCACTCCGTCTAGGATGTGGGTGATCGTCGAAAACATGCGCTTCATGACCATCTGATTCTGCCGTCTGCTTGTTGCATCTCACATAGAAAGTAAGTCATTGTCGAATACGGGCTTTCAATGGCATCTCATGAGTATATCGTACTTGTCACGTCCCTTCTAGAGGGTGAGGCGTCATCAAACTTTGCATGTGTTTGACACACATCTCACGGCGTGTTGTGCTGTCGCACCCTTTATAGAAAGTAAGTGATCGTCGAATCTGCGCTTTCACGACCATCTTACGATTGATTGTGCCTGCCCATTCCAAACATGCAGAAAGTAAGTCACTCTTGAACCCACGCTTTCACGCGCATTTTATGACATTATTTGGTCTAGAGAGTAAGCGATGGCAAAGCCCATTCATCCACAGCCATCTCACAACTGTCTCGTATCGTGTCTATTGCATCGCCTAGGAAGTGAGTTACCATCGAATTCAGACTATCACAACCATCTCACAATTGTATCACGTTATCATGCGGGTTGTGTATTCTCTAGTCTGTGGGTGATCATTGAATTCGTGCATTACGGCCGTCTCACGACTATATCGTGCTCGCGGAAACCTGTCTAGGATGTGAGTGGCCGTCGAATGGCTTTCCTCGGTCGTCTCATTTTTGGATTCCCCTCATTGCATTGCCTTTAGGATGTAAGTGATGTCGAGCATTCGATTCCACAACCCTTTAATGACCGTTTAATGATCCTTATTTAGATGGTTAGTCATGGTTTATCCCGACCTTCGTATTATATCTGACTTCATTACCCTTGTTTCAGGCAGTGGGTGCTTGTCGACTCAGGGCCATCGTATTTCTGACACATGGTGTCACGCTTCTCGCGAGCTAGCACGTGAGTTGTTGCGAAAGTAACTTCATAACCATCTCACGGAAGCTTTGATGCTTTGATGCAGCTCGTGAGTGACCATCAAGCTTTGCGGTGACAAACCAGTTTACAGGCCGTATCCTTCTTTCTCGAATCACCCTAGTTCGTGAGTGTTGCTCACTATAGCGCATTCTCAAGTTACTTATATTCTGTCGTATCATCTTTTCTAGTATGTAAGTCCCAGCCTCAAGTTTTCGGGCTGCCTCACGAGCCGAATCACTTTGGTTTTATCCCGTATAGAGTGTAAGTATTTCTTGACTGCCTGCTTTTAAAACTTACGCAATTCATATTGCTGCATCTCACTCACCCAGGTCGTAAGTAATGAATAATTTTGTGCCTATGCTCTTTCATAACGTACCATTACTTTCGTGACCTTTTCAAGCTGGTGAGTACTACTGCCGAATCACGCTCTCTCAGCTCTCATGAATATTTTACCTTTCACGTTCTCCAGCATGTGAGTGATATCTGGCTTTGAGCTTCCGAAAACCTTCGACACACCTATATCTAGGAAGTGAGTGATTTACATCTTCTACAAACATCTCTGATTATATTCCTTTATCACCCTATCAGCGTGTGAGTTATTGATTTCTTAGGTGACAATTGAACCTTGTCATAGACCACATCTTGTTGCAGGCA
>JBBPTB010000581.1:0-17619 GCA_038093875.1 Boletus tylopilopsis | reverse complement strand
CCTCGTCGTCGTCGTCGTCGCCGCCGCCGTTCACAGCGACGGCTATTGTCGGTGTTGCCGCAACGGACACGAGCCGAGTCCTAAATGGTTTCAAAGGCGGGTTTAAGTGAACAGACCAGTCCACGAACAAGACCTCGTTGCTTTCTGTTCCAGTTGCGGTGTTGGGAACGCCCATTTATCGCCCCCCAAAACTTTTTCGGCCCAGGATCCTGGACAACACCGCACTGGCACAACCAAGGACACATTTAATACCAGGTACTATGGCAGGTGTCGTACAAAATATCGCTTATAATCATTGTCGTAATTCGTTCAACATTCGTTACGATCCCCTCGCCAAACTGTCTCTTGTGTCTTTTTCTCTCCTCCACAGACTCCTTCACTTCGTGCACACTGCACACTCACGACTTTCACGCCGACATCGCATCAACCCACTTGCTTATATACCCACATGCACGCTACCACATGTCCATCAGCCCTTCATCTCTTACCTTGAACTCCTTCGTCTCTCCTTCCGGGTCCATCCCGGGCAACATTCTCTCGGACACCGTTTACCCGTTCCCGGATTTGCAGCCCTTGTCTACTTCTCTTACTCCACCATTTAATCAGTCCGCCGCTCCATCATCCTACCATTCTTCGCCTGCGCTCGCCTCCATGATGCCACCCACAGACGTTCTATATCCCTATCGTTCGACTAGCCTTGGTGGTATCATCCTCTTAAACCCATCGAGTCGAAGGTAACATCTCCATTGATGTTCTTTCATACCTCTGACCCAAATCTGTTTTAGCAACTCCGCTTCGGATTCACCGGAACCGACCACAGATACTGGGACCACCGCGGGTACGAGCATACCATCCTCCTCCACTCTCAGCTCTAATCCCTACGTTTCTGCTTCGCCCACCTCTTGGTTGGCTGCGTCTGGGATCTCCTTGTCCTCTACAATTTCATCCTGTTCCCACCCTGCCACCCCACCATTTACGTCAGGGTTTTCTTTTACTCCAACACCGACTCTCCCATATTCTAAATCACCGACAACGCAAACTTCCTCGTTTCCGGGAACAGTATCTTCACATGCGTCGTTCTCCCCTACTCCTGTCCCCACTTCGTCCAAGTTCCCTTCACCGTCTAGGAACCCATCCACTGGTCCAGACTCAACGACGACGGTTGTGTTTTCAACTACTCTAGTGACGTCAATCAGCTTATCTTCCTCTTCTCTCAACTTGTCCCCCACGTCAACTTATACGGTCACATCTATTTTTGGGGGCCAAGGTGGAACCACTACTGATTTTGTCACTACGAGCAGTGTGTTGAGCACCGAACCTCCCGGAGGTACGGTGAACAGGTAAGTGGGCTGCTGTCTTTCCTCGCCTGTTATAGTCCCATGTCATTTTATCCGTGATCTGAGGATCATCGTGTAAATGGGATCTTCCTTTCATGCTCTACTTTGATTTTTCCCCTTCCTCGTTTGCTTGCATTTTACCCCTGTGCTGTCACGATCTATCTGGCTGACCCATTTTCCTGCGATCACACCCGGTTTGGCTTATCTGGCGATTCTCCACTCCTCTTCCGACCCATCTTGTGTTGCCGACCGTTTCCATTTGCGACAATGCTTGTCAATGACCATCATAGCGCTGTTGCTCTCTCACCAGGTGCTATCGTGGCCATCGTGCTCGGAATTGTCGGTGCATTTGCATTCTCGGCTCTTTGGCTTTTCTGTGCTCGTAGACGTCATCGAGAATTGGTACGAGAAGCTGCCTTCATACTGCCAGAGAATCACGCTCCTGGGCCGCTCGATGACGAGATACTTGAAGAACTGGGATATGGCACCGCGAGCACCCACGCCGCAGATAACCCTACGTATCACACTGGTTCGCTGAGGGAGGAACGGTACGCAGGCATTATCGCCGCTCTGCACTCGACAGAAGGGCTCGGTAGAGACACCGAAGGAGGGAGTACTGGGGGCGTCTATGGGTCCCGTCACGACGTCACTACTGACGCGGATAGGGACAACAATATAATTCGAGCATCGTCTCCGACCTTACCCCTTCACGTGCTGCCACCTGATGACTCGCCTTATGTGATTCCACTGTCCCCACCTCCACCTGTGTCCCATCCCTTGTTCCATCAGCCAATGCAACCCAGCCCACCACCCACTTCATATTATATGGCCTCGCGTAGGAAGAGTTCACCTTGCCCCGACGCGGCTACGTGGTCCGGTGGGTATAGTGTTGCCCCATCTTATAACTCGCATTATGCTCGCTCGCAGACACTTGGGTCGGGCTCCGGCTCCGGCTCGGTGGACGCTCTCACAAGGACGTGGACAGGAAGCGAGGAACCACTGCTTGGCATCGGCAAAGTGACACCAGAGGTGTCGAGCGGCGCTTCTACACCTGGAGGCATCAGCCCCACTACTGCGACTGACCCAGGAAGTAATCAACTTGGTCTTGGATCTGCATTTGGTTCGCCAGCAACCTCAATGTATAGCCCCAGTGGTATATACCCTGCCTTTCAATACGATCCTTCGGGGTCGCACGATGTGCGGACCACTTCTGCGAGCGGGTCCTATGGGTATGCACGTAGTGGCACGCCAAGCAGCTTTGATGTCCTCAGAAGTGTTTCATCTCAGGGTGCATTATCTAGCGCATACAGTCAAGGACATGGTCAAAGTCACAAGTTCGGGTTTAGGTTTAGCAGACCAGGCAGCTTGTCCAGTGGCAGTACAGGGAAGAAGCGAGGAAGCAGTTGGCATAGTTTCGGGGTCCCTCCAACGAGTTTCAAGGTGTGGAAAGATCGGGGTTCCGCTGCTTCAGACAAGGGAAAGCAAGAAGAAAGGCAGGGTCTGCGAGAAAAGGACAGGAAATCAAGACCCCAGAGCTGGGTTTCTACCTCAGCTGCGGGGAGCGCAGACGAAAAGCAGGGAAGAGGGAGTCCGGTTGTGAGCGTTCGAGCGCTCTTGGGACGCTTACGCCGTGCGGGACATACTCCTTCTCACTCCTCAAACGAGGATCCTTCATCTCCGACGCAGGGTTCTGTGGATGTAGATCCTGAGAAAGCCATCGTTGAACGGCTGACACCGCTTCCGATTCAGATTGAGGCTGCGACGCTGCAGCGGCGACGGTTCTCTTTCATCCTCTCGAACCCCGATCCATACCCCCCTTCGCTACCCTCTGGAGAAAACGTGACGCCTTCGCCAGCCACCCCTCTTCGTCAGGATCCGTGTCCAATTCAGTACGCTGTGCTGCCGTGTGAGCCTGATGACTTGAAAGGGTCTACGCCTGTTAGTCCGGGGGGACTTCATCCAGCGACACTTCCGACTGGCTACGTGCTTGTGCCTGCACCATCGCCTGCGCCTACGGAGGAATCGCGCCCTGCGGAGGGTCTTCTACATCCACGGTTGCGAACCCAAGGCTGTAGTGACGCAAGTCTGAGGGACTTTGAAGACTACTCGCGGCCCATTGGGGGTGTGAGTTTCTCCCCCCCTCCTTTCTTTATCACGGCGATTCCTTTACTAATCCTGACCTTCATTCACGTTAGGTCGTAAAAAATCGCATGCATAGTACGACTACCTTTGGGACCCAAGACGAGACCGACAGGAGCCCTAGCCAGGGGACACCAGTGCAAGATGTGGTAGCCGGTGACGAGGACGAAGAGGTCGAGGTTTTTGGAGCGTCAAGAGTCAGCGGCGTTCCTCAGGACAGTTGGTTCGTCGACGGCTCCTCGTCATCTATGACATCCCGTCATTCGCCGGTCGTGGGGTAGCTGGCATGTCATAGCTGCTTCATAAGACGCTGATGTTTGTTGATGGCTCGACGCCCGAGGTGAATGCAACTCCCTTCCGGTTCGTATGTGCCTTAAAATGCCCTGTAAGATTTATCGTCAGATTTAGACTCTAGACGGACCAGCATGTACACAATCTCAGCAAGAAACAAGACCTATATGACTATACACAGTACTTAGACGCGCGCGCAGTGTACGATACGACGAAGACACGCAAAACTTACTGGAATGGTGAAGACCATCTGGGCTGAATCACATCACACTTTAGCCAAGCTCACGACGCCCGACCATTCTAAGTACATGCTGTGGCATATTCAGATTTATGCACGCATTTTCGCTGGCAAGACCCCCCTTTTGCATTCCTCAATTTTCTATTACTACTCAATGCAATGGATCTACTGATAGACGACTATACTCGCTTTAATACCCGTTCTTTGGATATACTTATATTACCTAGATCGTTTATTGTTACAAATTGACTGTGGTCGTGGTCTTGGTTGAGGCGACTGGGGTCTTACTGTGATCGAGTATGAACCTGCCCTAAACTAGGCGTCAGCCAAGGGCGACGTCTCTGCTTGTCGTGTCTCCTACAACTCATTCCGGACTCGCACTATTGTCCCCCTGCGTCGTTCATTTACATTTCACTATGCAGGAGTCTACCGCAAGTCCCAGACCGAATGGAAGCAGCTCAGCTGGAGCACACCCAGACTGTTGGTTCGTAGAACATACTATGGGGAATGTGGTTCCTTACCAGAGCTGCTACATCCATTCAACCAAGGTGATGGGGTCTATTTGCCTACTCTTTTTTGTATTTGTTTTGGTATCGGCACAACCTTGGGTGGAATGCCATGATGAATTGAATGATGCATTCGGTGGCTTCACGCATACTTTCCAAAACATTGTCTGTCGCGTGTTGTGAGCACCAGAAAACCGTCACATGGAACGAGTGCATTTATGTAAATTAGTGTACAACTTGAAACTTCACAGATCAATTCACACTCAGCTGGTGCAAACAGAACCAAACTATATACTACCAGTTGTCCATCATCGTCGCCGACAGTGTCAACGCCTCCCAGATCAAGAAAAAGTATGTATTATTATCTTCATCAGGCTCGCCTGGAGTCTGTTCGTTCATCCATACCGCGCTCCCAACGGTTTACAGTCTGTTGACGGTGGATGCCGCGTAGTGGTGATGCGATGTGCTAACGTTCAATTGTGATCCAGATGGGTCTCCAAGAATACCAAGTCGTCGGGCGCCATCTCCCCACAGAGTCGGACCCCACTCCCAAAATTTTCCGCATGCGTATCTTTGCACCCAATGAAGTCGTCGCCAAGTCGCGGTTCTGGTATTTCCTCAGGTGTGTCCTTTAACACTTCACCTTGTGTTGGCGGATCCCAATTCGTATCAAAATCAGGCAATTGAAAAAGGTCAAGAAAGCGAGCGGTGAAATCATTGCTGTCAACGTTGTGTGTAGCCCTTGCAGCCGTTCAAGTGGCAGGCGGAATGAGATTGCTGACCAGTCTCCGACTCTCGCATGCCTTGTTGCATGTGTTTTTATTTCCAGATTCACGAAAAGAAACCACTGAAAGTCAAGAACTTTGGCATCTGGTTGCGTTACGATTCACGTTCAGGCACGCACAACATGTACAAGGAGTTCCGCGAGCTCTCGCGTGCGGATGCCGTTAAGGCACTGTACCTGGACATGGCTGCCAGACACCGTGCTCGTTTTCGGTCGATTCACGTGCGTGTCCTGCTTCGTCTTGTCGGTTTGGCACACTCCCCAAACCCTGGGGCTGATACCGTACACGCACAGATTCTCCGCGTCGTGGAGCTCGCAAAGACGGATGACGTTCGTCGTCCTTACAT
This sequence comes from Boletus tylopilopsis, assembly GCA_038093875.1. Classification (NCBI taxonomy): domain Eukaryota; kingdom Fungi; phylum Basidiomycota; class Agaricomycetes; order Boletales; family Boletaceae; genus Boletus; species Boletus tylopilopsis. Next base: position 11,977 of record JBBPTB010000581.1, on the reverse strand, counting down.
CAAGCAGCTTCTTGTTCCCAGGCTCAAGTTCCCTCTTCCGCATCGCGTTGGAAAGACAAAATCCACTTTCGTTGCTCGCCGTCCCAGCACGTTTTGATGGAATAACCTCGGGGGCCTGATTTCCGCACGTGTAGTCCACGTAGTTGTCCTTATTGTCGGACACAAGGTCCATGCAACAACTCACTTGTACACGTCTGAGCGAGCAATTCCGAACATTCTGGCATGAAGTAAGACGTAAATACAGCAAACTCAATGCAAGTGAAAGGGAGCTCGACATAGGTTGATACTCAATCCGAGTCTGTCGCGCCATGGCACCGCCGAGGTGCGCTCTGACTGACGCTCGGAATATTCGTTAAAATACATCGATCTCGGGCTTCCCGCACGAATCGTGATGAGATGACTTGTAATAATCAGATGGCGATGTCCCTCTTCTCCGAATCCGCCGACTCAACACAGCTGGTGCGCAACACTTCTTGGGTTCTCCATACATCAAAACTCGAAAAGGAGCTACTTCCCGTCGAGGCATTGTACCAGGGGCAAGTCAACACTTTGTTGCGTTTGCACTGAATATATAGACCCATCATGATGCTTCGGGGATATCGTCAAAATGCGGGTGAAACGAAGGTAAGTACAGTTCTCCTTGGCGAGTGACGATTATCGTGATCGGAAAGACGTGATAAGGTTTCATAAACGTGAACACATACCACCACCGTTCCGTTCTGGCGATAGACGAACCACACTTATGTTTCCGAAAGGTCATAAGTGCAGCCACACGCGAATGGACAAGACTCGTGACTATGGCCGGTCCAGCGGCAAGCATGCATGCCGGTGGCCATTTGCTGTAGAACCCACAAGGTTGGGATTACGGCCATATAAGAGGGGACCTCATATTGGGCGTGCCCCCCTCATGGACGTTGCTCGGATCGGGCGATTTACCCAAAGGGAGAGAGTCCAGAGTACATATGAAGAAGATTTACCCGAACTCTTGAACCAGCTCAGCCCTGATGAGATCGACGAGCTCTACACCTTTTTTGCGCACAGAATGGAAGATGACTACCCGCTGTCGGATCATGACATCGCTATGATTGATTTACTGCAGCAAATTTGCGAGCTGGCTCACATCAATGAGGATAGAGTCGAAGAACACTCTGAGTAAGCACGTTCAAGTTTGCCGTTTCTCTTTTTAGCTCACCGGAAGAGCCATATTGAAGGACGGAGGATGAAGAGAGTACTTATAGTGAAGCCGTCAGGTAAGCGCGTTCGTTATCTCTATTCAAAAATCACTCGAAAAAGAATAGGTCAGAAATCGAAAGTGAGGAGGGGGAAGGCATTTGGTGGGCACATCTGCTACCTCCCTATTCCAAAAGTCTGAAAAAAAAAAGCGTTATATGGGAAAATATAGATGGAGAGGATGTTGGGTAAGCATTCGTGTTCTTTTCATCAACTTCGCTTGAAAATGGATAGAACAGAACCAGAGGAAAGCATCGATTGGGGTGGTGGGGGTGCCGGGTGAGCGCTTTGCTGTCTCTGTTCAAAGTCTTTCGAACGATACTCCATAGAACAGAAAGTACTCATGGAGATGATGCCGAGTAAGTGTGCTCGTTTCGTCTCCTTAAAGTCACTTGAAGAACAGCAGGACAAGAAGTTCAGATGAAGAGGACATCGTGTAAGTGTGTTTGTTGCCACTGTTTCAGAAAACACACCAAAGAATAGAAACTGATGATAGTCATCGCGCATTACAGTCTACTCGGTAAGGGTGGTATGATTCAGCTTAGTCTTCGGCTCAACGTCCATGGAATTTAGAGACCGTGTTATACGAATTTATCCGAGAAGAAATTGGTTCTCCCCGATAAGTCGGCTACCAGGTCCTGAAACGCTGGGCACGTGTTTCAGCAATTTCGACAGTTCGTCGGTGGGTCCACCAACAGGCGTCGTACAAACACCTTTCTTACTGCCTCCTCTCGCTGCTGACAGTCCAACTGGCCACGATTGTGTCGTCTGCCATGATTCGATCAATAACGTGGAGGTCCGCGCTCACTGCGGCCACTACTTCGACATCAACTGCATAACACATCTATTCAAGTCTGCAACACGGGACGAGACACAATTTCCTCCGCATTGCTGCAGGCAAAATATTCCCCTCTCTTGCGTTCGGTCCCACCTTTCGCGAAGTCTCATCAGGACGTTCCAACAAAGAAAAGTCGAGTTTAGCACGCTCAGACGTGTCTATTGTTCTTCTCCTACTTGCAGTCGCTTCCTGGGGCCCGTCTCAGAGGGTGTTCACGGCAATCGAGTGTACAGGTGCCCTGCAGTGAGGTGCCGTAGGAGAACGTGCGCCAAGTGTCGTGAGCAGTACCATGGCAGTCGGACACATGTATGTCGTCCAGATGCAGCTGCCACCGAAGTCCTCGAGCTCGGTCGTACCTCTGGCTGGGCCCGCTGTCCAGGATGTTCGCACATGATTGAGCTCCATACAGGCTGTTTCCACACGACTTGTCGGTGTGGAACTGAATTTTGTTACCTCTGTTGTGCGTTGTGGAAGACATGCGAGTGTCCACAATGGGACGAACGGTGTTTGGTGGGTGATGAGGAGGAAATAGAAAATGATTGACACTAGCTGAGTGAACTAGACGAGGTGTACCATATCAATCACCTGGCAATGTATTCACACTGTCGCAGATAGTTGTACCTATTGCAAAGCATCCTTGCATATCCGATCCGACACTCTGAGGGCTACCAAAATCACCCGATGTACTAGGTCTTCAGCGATTCTGTTCAACTGTTTCTCAACTGTGACATGGGCACATGACTACCAACCTTATTGCTTGGATGGATCACCACAGTTAACTGCCCAGTATGACCGTCCATTGCACTGAGTCAGGCTGAGCACAGAGCAGCACTTATGCATATTTTCACTGTAGAATCCCCTACAATCGAGACTATGGCCATATAAACGGTTCCTACCTTGTCCTGCCTCTCAAGTGCCCGAGCCTCAATTGCCAGCAATTTACACACTGGGAAAGGGTAAAAAGTATTTACGAACCTGACTCTCTAGGGCTGTGCCTAAGGCTGGGCAACTTGTCCAGGCTGATCGAGCTCTACTTTGGCTGCTTCTACGATTTCCACAATGGGACGAACGGCGTTTGGTTCCCGATGGGGAGGAACTAGAAGATGAGTAGCTTGGGAGGGGTAAACAACGGGACGCTCTGGCGCCACAGTATTGTGCGATATCAATCCATCAGCTCCCTCGAGCTTGGCCGAACGTCCAACAAGGTCTAGAGTATCGAGGCTGTTCGTGGGATGCATCATCATCACGTTGCCTGAATGAGTGTGCGTGATCAGATGGAAGGCAAGATCTAAGTAAATCTCCGTCTCTGCGCACGCCTTCATTACCTTCATTAGATCACAACTCCAGAATGGAAGGATCTGCTCTGCAGAGCTTGTCGGCAGTGTCGTAGAATGCCATTGAAAACCAGATATCGCAGCCATGTGGAACCTGAACCTAACTACCGAGCATTATGCCCCATCATACACAACCGTCCCTTAACCACTTAAACATACACCATGTCGTCCATGCGACTACAGCTTTGCTTTTGCGTGTGCATATGTCCCGCTCGTTGTCATGCTTCGACTGGCGCTCCCTTTGTGCACCGATACTCTCTCTTGTCGTTTCGCCCAAGCCAGGAGTGTGTCGATGAACGAATCGATCTCCTCTTTCGTGTTCCCTGTGTGAATCGTGACGCGGATTCTAGAACTTCTCGCGAACGGATAAGGCAGTGGTGTAACTGCGTATCCCCTCTCCAACAGATATTCTCCTAGACTTTTTGCGTACGGCGTTAATACCGGGATGATCGGAGAGCACAAGGTACGATCAGAGGCCGTGATGCTATCAGGTTTGTGTATCGCAAGGATGGTCTCAGGGACGTTCTTCAGCGCACTGGAGAGCTTCTCTCGTGCGTAACGACATAGGTGGTGCAAGCTTTGTCTAAGCTTTGGGTTGATTGAGACAAAGAGATCTGAATCAGCCAGAATGTACAAGGAGACCAACGAACCATGCTATACCTCTTGGCCATGTGGGCTCGATACCACGCCGAGACACGCTTCCAATGCGTATACGTCTGTGTATGGCATCGCCGTCGAAAAAATGATACCCTTCGTGAAATTGACTAGATAGTCCTTGATGATCGGCGAAGTCAATACAACGGCTACCAAACATCAGGATAGGGGTTAGCATAACATTCCAAAAGGAACCAGGTCCATACCTCCGTGAAATCCCCACGCTTTACTAAACGCATGGACCGTGGTATGAACCCGATCGCTCAAACCTAGGTGCGAGACATACCCAGCCCCATTAGGCCCGCATATTCCGGATGTGTGGGCTTCATCCACGATAATGTGGGCGTGTCCGGGAGGCACAAGCGCCTCAACGAGCTCCACGATCTCTGGTAGAAGGCAAAAATCGCCGTCCATGCTATACAGACTCTCCACCACAACGAACACAGTCGACGTCCCCCGAGTAACCTGAGGGTGTTTCCGGAGTACGCCGAGAAGACATTGCTCGAGGGAAGTCACAGAGTTGTGGGTAAAGCTGTGAGAGGCACGCGATGACAGACGGATCCCCTCTCTACAAGATGCATGAATTAACTCGTCGTATACGATGACATCGCCTTCCTGTGGAACATGGGTGAGAAATGCCAAGTTGGCGCTGAAGCCGGAGCTGAAGAGCAACGCAGACGGTGCTTCAAAGAAGTGTTTGAAGATGCTCTCGAGTGCATTGATCTCGGATGAGTTCCCCGTCAAGAGACGGGAACCCGTGGATCCGAATAAACGACCCGACGGGGCTTGTTGCACCTTGCGTAAAAATATGTCTCTGAGGGAGGGATCCGCGGCTAGCGATAGGTAGTCGCTCGAGAAGAAATCGGGAGCTTGTGATGGAAGAGGATCATCGATATAGCGTATTCCCATGCCTCCGGTACCTTTGTATCGATGGGTGATAGCTCGTTGAAGGGAATCGAGCAAGGGGGGAAGGTGGGCCATGGCGGCAAACAGACGGGAATAGAATATTGAACTGTTCCTCAAACCTGTCCCTTTATGTTCGGGAACAAGTGACGAGGTTCAACAATGATAAGTAATTCTCGAAGCAATAACGTATCTCCAAAGCGTCTCCAATCTGTCGTGATTCTTGGGCAAAGATTGGACTATGACTCACTGCTTGTGATTAAAAATATACAAACCTAGATGAAGCCGGTCATAAGGACGGAAACCGTGAGACAATGTCAAGAAGAGTCAGGAAAGTGAAACGCCATACAGGAATGTGTCGCCGGTGGTCTTTCAGTTCAGGATAATCTGAAACGTCATTTGATTTTGTGGGTCAGACATGGAAAGTCATCAGAGCATCCGATTGCAAAGGACAGAGAAAGACTTAATACATCTTCATCATCAGAGACTGATAGGGCAATTTGACTTGGCTTACGTGGGAGAGGCCGCTGGACGATGGTGCCTTCTCAGTGGGAGCCACTCCCGGTCATTTTGATTGGCTGCGTTACACCGTTGCTGCTGACGCACAAAACAGGAAAAACAGTGTAAATAATTAGCCTCCCACTGACCTTGAACCAGACATTTCAGGAACGATTCCAGGTACCGTACCAGTTGCGACTCGCAACAACTTTCTTTGGTCGCAGCTTTGAAGTTTTTCAGGGACGGACATTACGCAATCAACCTTTCGCGGGTAATAAAGATAGAAATCTGGCAAGGCCTCCAATGAACAATTCCTGTGATCATGACCAGCACTGTAGTCGTCGATCAGTGAGGGCTTTGTACTTTCCCCGGACTCGGACTTGCCACCACCACAGACTGACGAGCACTAACCAAATTTGGCGAAGCTGTGTCCTCGTAAAAACACACACCTAGATTGTCGACATCAGCCTACAGCCGCGGCATGCCCACGTCCTGTGATCGAACGGCATGTTCATGTTCAAATTGCTCAATGCTACTATCTCTAGTTGACTATGCCTTTTCTGTGGCGCAACGGACTCGGCAGAAAATAGGTGATGCCATTGGTTGACGCGGCTATCTTGGTATAATAGGTGTGAGATCGTATCATCATGCCAGCGTGCAGTTCGGTGGTGCGGTGGTAAATGGGTTTTCGTTCCTGGACGTGGCGTACCCTGGTATGTATGAAACTTGTAATACTACCAGGTTCGCCCGGCTAATTCGGATCATCCCAGTGTAATCATCGACTGCGCACTGACCAGACATAAAGGGCTCTCTCTTCAGGTACACGAAATGATTCGAATAGTTGACATGCAAACATTCATGAGAAATCGTATTCCTCCAATTGGTTTAGTCTTGTCCAAGGCACCCCTGGATGACGTGACATCCATTGCAATGGCGTCGAACACGTTTGACGTGTGCCCCCACGAGGCCTTGTAACACTCATCAACAGGCCTACGTCAGCATCGATAACGCCTTTGGACGAGCGCCCAGGGGAAAAAAAGGGTCCCCCCTTTGACTCGTCGTAGACTAGTGCGACGACGGCTCTGTCGAGGTCGCGGGTTTTCTGTTCTTCCAGATCACAGATCCCACCCAGTGAGTGATTTAGCTTGTTCCGCGACGAGACACGCGGCCACCGGATTGGTCCATCACTGTTATCGATATATAGTTAAACCTTGTTCATGTGCATACCAGTGGTCCGCATGTCTCTAAACTTTGAGAGTGCTGGGATCACAATTAATTCAAACCTTCCGATAAGTGGCAAACTTCTCTCTAAGCCAAAAAATGCACATAAATTATTTATTTAATGGAACGCAGACAGGTCTGGGATTGAGTTGCACGACAAGTGATAATGGACCGCGTATTCGTTCTTATGTATGTTTTTCTATTGTCAAATGTGACGAGGTATGATATATACTTGCAAGAAACACCCCATTGTCAATGCCTTCAAGTTGCAGGCGACCAAGAAATACAAACCATTGATTGGAACCCCTCGGCGCTTCAGCCCCAAGTCGTGATACATGCATCATTGCACAGTCCCTCACACAAGCCTCTCACAAACGATTGCGTCTACACCGGTTACACGCCAGCATCTCACAACCTTGGCATCTCTGAAAGCAGAAACCGACGTCATCAATATCAGCATCCCCAACGCTTGATGCCAGTGATACCACTCACAAAGAGATACAATGGCAAACGGTGTCCGCAACTCTGACAAACGCCGCCCCCATTGCGATAACGCCATTTCTTGTGATCACATTCGTGGTCTTCCCGCAACCGTTCCATCATCTCGTGAATGAGACGCGAACGCGTCGGGTCGACATTGTGCATGGACTTGGGTCGCGCAAAGGATGTCGACGCTGGTGTCGACCCAGATCCCGATGCTCCCAACGTGGTGTTCGATGCCATGCTTGATCTCCAGCCTGACATCAATGCTGATGCTGACACTGACGTCGATGTGGATGCAGATGCCGATGAGGACGTTCTCGATGGCGTTTTGCTTGCCATACTTGACCCCCATGCCGATGCCGATGCCGAAGTCGATGCCTTTGCAACGGTACCCGCGTTTCTCGGCGGGTCTACATCCCAAATCCGCCAGCCATCGAGCGTGTGGTCTGTTCCCGCTCTGGCAATGCTTGTGGGTCGTGCCGTCGAACTCGAGGCGGTGGCAGTGCGTGCGGGGGTAGGAGGGGGGTATTGCACTTGTACCAATCGAGGCTGAAGCCTCGTTGAAGCTTGCGGCTGTGCTGGTGCAACAGGGGCTGGCAATGGCCTTTGTGCCGGAACGGGTGCAGGCGCGGGCACGCCCACCCGCGCACGGTTTACCGGGACAGGAATGGGAGCTGGAACAGGGCCTGCTCGCTGCGCAGGTACATCGCGTCGTGCACCCCGTTCCCGACCCACCCCAAGCTGCGCATCTACCCTTTCCTCCGCAGCTGCCAGGAGTCGCCGTTCATCCCACTGCGGACACCGACACGTCTTCCACCGCGCACGACATAGGTAACAGAATTCTGTGCGACACCGGCATGTCATGTGAAAGCAGCCAATGTGGAGTTCGATCATTTGTGAACAGCCCGGGCAACGGGCCCAGCCTGCGGCACGGCCGAGTTCGAGGACCTGGGCAGCGTCAGCGTCTGGACGGCAATTGTGCGTCCAGTCGCCAGTATGCTGCTCGCGACATTTTCCACACGTACGCCTTCCACAGCCTGGTGCAGGGCAGGTATACACTTTACTAGCAAAAAGACCTTCAGAGATGGGCCCTAAGAAGCGGCTGCATGTAGGAGAGGAACAATAAACACGTTTGAGGGTACCAAATTCGACTTCTTTTAGCTGGAACGTCCTGACAAGTTCTTGCGAGAGATGGGGTCGAACCTGAACAAAGGGAATGTTCTGCCTGCAGCAACGGGGAGGAAAGAGCGATTCGTCCCGTGTGGCGGATTGAAAAAGATCCGTGACGCAGTCAATGCCGTAGTGGTGACCACATGGAGCACGAATCTCTGCGCCATGTATGGGATCCTGGCAAATGACACAATTGTGACCAGTCAGACTGCAGGCAATGGCTATCAGCAAGAATTGTGAATGTAGAACAAATCAGAGTAACAGACCGATTAGTGACTGCTGGTCTTGGAGCTGCAGTGGGGGCGCGGACATTGATCGGGACAGAGGGTTTCGCACCAATTACCCAGCCCACCACGGAGGAGAGCCAGCCTCCCCACGACTGAGATGAATTATCGACAACTCTATGGGAAAGAAAGGGTCGATTGTCATTCGAGCACAAGGTCTATAGATCATACCTGGGGGCAGGCTGCTGTGCGGGCTGCTGAAGACCGTTTCCGAGACGCTGAACCGCCACCCTTTGGTTTACATACCCTCAATCGATGTCAATCTAGGCGCAAGACGACTTACTCGTTAGTCCCGTTGCCGTTCTGCCGAGGGACTGCTACTGCCCTCTGAACTGGGGTCTGCTCAGTAACACCAGGTTCACCGACAGCAAGTCTTTGTGCCAACGCCCTATCCTGGTTGGAGACAGCCAGAGCACGCGCCTGTTGCAGCAAGTCATTCATGGCGAGATCATGGTCCGACAAGGTATTTCCAGCGCGTCCTCTGAGGGTAAAAAAGGCCTGTATCTCGTCCATTTCATCGAGACTGAGCTGGTTCAGGAGACCCAGCAAGTCCTCCTCATAAGTGCTTTCGACTCTCCCCCTCGATGCGAGCTGCCCTGGTGGACGAACTCGGGAAGGGCCGGCGACATTCATGGGAGAGGGAAGAAAGAACTCGTATTAAGCGCCATTGTGAGGCTCTCCTTTTTAAATCGGCAAACACGTGTAGTACTTACATACATCCATACAGGATCTATTCAAGGCAGTGAATCCGCAGTCTCAAAACTTGTTTAAAAGGCCAATGACAGCCACGAGAAAATCCTCATCATGATCATGCACGTCGACTCGGACTCAAAGAAGGAACAATTGCACGACGAGGTGCGTCTACCATGTACTATTACTACACAACTTGAACGTACTTTGTCGCCACAGTCTCCTCCCCCGTCGTACTCAGAGTCAGATACCCCCACCGGGAGCACCATTCCCACCTTCAAATCCAAGCCAACCAACTATCTCTCGCTCTCGCACTCGGACTGCGCCGTCCGCGGCGAATTCGTCATCGATCCGTCCATCCGCATCCCCCCATCCGTGTTGCCCCCGCTGCGACAAGGCGAATCCGAAGACGATCGCAAGAATCTTTGTCTGAGGTCCCGTGACAGCTCCGTACGCGCCGATATATGGCTCCTCGGCTCATCCCCGGAGAGCAAGCCCCGTCGTACCGCCATCGCGCTCACCTCGGACCACGGCTCCATTCGCGCCCAGCTGGTCCGTTCTTTTGTTTGACTCTCGTGTTCACGCTTTCTGATGCACATGCCAGCACACCCTCGACGGTGCAGCCCCGTATGTGCTGACGGCGCGTGCAAAACACGGGACGATTCGTCTTGCTCTACCGCCCTCCTTCCAGGGTTTGCTGTGCCTCTCTACGTGTCACGGCAGCATCTCGCTTAGCGACGCGATCGTCCAAAACCTGACGCAACTCAGCCAAGTGGACAATATGCGGAGGTACTTTGTCGGTGATTTCAACGCGCTGGGAGAGGATGCCTGGCAGGGCGATCAGATCGACATGGAGGCCCCGCATGGGTCGCTTCACCTCAAGTATACCAATGAAGAAGCCCAGGGGCAAGGTAAGAAGGGTTTGTTCAGTCGGTTGTTTGGAAAGTGATACCATGGTTGGATCGATTCCACGATTTCGTGTTCCGTTTGTTGTAGTATGTGCAGAGTTTGATTGTTATATCAGCCTATACCTTGAGCGATCAGGAGTATCGTTGCGTTTGTAAAACCTTTGTCGATTGTTTTGTACCTGAGACTTCGTACCACTAACTCGGAAAATTACGCGGATCTGACTTGCATCAAGAGCAAACGATCGTGATCGCCATCATTTCCAAAGAGTATTCACCCAACCTCTGGAGTAAAATGGAACGAATCAACTAGGCACGAGATTTCCCCTTGTCCCGACTTCGAGAACAAAACAGGCGAGAAAAGGATGCATGGAGAAGAAAAGCCAAAAGGCAGGTCATAAAGAGACAGCAAACACAAAAAACAAAAAGAGGGAGGAGCACCAAGCTGGGGAGAACCATCAAGCCACAGATACTGGCCCAGCTACACATGTTTATGAGCCACGTCGACTCCGGCGTTGTGCCGCGATGCGGCTGAGCTGGTAGTGCGACGCGCTGCCCACACCGGCACTTATCCCAGAACGCGCCACAAGCATAACAAAACTCGGTTCGGCACCGGCACGTCATGAAATTGCAACCAAAGCGGCGCTGAATGAGGTGCGAACAGCCAGGACAGCGTGCCCACCGAGCAATACGGCCGAGCACGAGGACTCCGGAATCATCTACATCTGGATGGCACTTGTGCGTCTGGAAGAACCACCAGGTGGCGGTGTACTCCCCGCGACACTTGGCGCACGTCCGCCTTGTACATCCCGGTGAGGGACAGGTGTACGCTTTGACACTGTGTTCTGAGAGAGGTCCCAGAAAACGGCTGCATAAAGGAGAGCAACAGTATACACGTTTGAGGGTGCTGAACTCGACTTGTTTTTGCTGGAATGTGGCAACGAGTGATTGCGGGAGATGAGGTTGAACCCGAGTAAAGGGGATGCGTTCTTTGCAGCAGCCGGGTGGAAAGAGGGTTTCGTCCTTGGTAGCAGATTCGAATAGCTTCGTGACACAGGCGATGTCGTAGTAGTGGCCACAAGGCGCACTGATTTCTGTGCCATAGATTGGATCCCGACAAATAACACAGTGGTGGCCAGTTGGTCTTGTGAACCGCGAGATCGCTCAGTGAGACACGTAAATGTGAATGAGCTGGTGGTGAACGTACACATTGATCATATCACTGCTTGTACTTGCATTTGACGGACCAGGGTTGGACTCTGAATCGATGTCTCTGAGTGGCAAACGGTTGGAGATCACCAAATGCTTGAGACATATGTTCCTTGGCCTACCTGACAGCCCGCTTTCCCGGTTGATGCATCCTGTGTTGTACCCTCTCTCAACTGGTGTCAATGGAGGGAGTCAACCCACTCACCCCTGTGTCTGCACCGGCCTCCGTTCAACGCCGGCATTCCCTCCATTAGCAATCTGTTGCGCGACCGCCCTGTCTTGGTTGACAAGGGTCAACTGCTGCGCTTGCTGCAGAAAATCGTTCAAAGCTACGTCGGCATCTGACAAGGATGCACCGATACTGGTTCTGTGCGCAAAGGAAGCCAGGATCTGGTTCATCTCGTCGGGGCTGAGCTCGCGCAAAAATCTGCGCAACTCGACTTCATAAGTCGGTTGGGCTGCCGCGGGAGGGACTCGGGAAGGGCCAGCAACGTTCATGAAAGTGGTGAATGGAAAAGGAGGTTACTAGGGGCTAGCTTGCCCTAGGAGTTACGTTCG
>JBBPTB010000580.1:0-17670 GCA_038093875.1 Boletus tylopilopsis | reverse complement strand
TCTACGGCACATCATACCCCGTCTGATCTTGCCCTTGCTGCAGTTGAAGTGATCGTCACGGCCCACGTGGCGCTTGCAGCTTGTGTCGTGTTCGGTGGGGTCTTGTTGCGGACAACTCCGCCCATGATGATGACCCACGTACCGAATAACGGATCTGTGGGGAGAGTACCCCATTGGAGAGATGAGCGGTCCTGCGAGGCGCACGGAGGAAATTTGGAGGGCCGTTCGGGAGGTGAAGATCTTGAGGCGTGATGGAGTTAAGACGCGCGCATAGATTGAGCGCCATGAGCACGCCGTGCATTGACCGGCGCCGCATGTCTGGCAAGTTGTCCCTGCTGGACAGTTGCGATCCACGGACGCGTCTACAACGGCGGACGTGCACCCGAGCGATCGCGCGTGCACGGCGATGTCGCCTATGCTTGTCATCCCTTTCTCCCCACATGTCCAATGGACACTCCCAGACACGGACTTCTTGGCGCTGATCAAGTGGGCATACGCGCTCGCGCTGGGAAGAACGCGCGTTATGACCGCGCTATCATACGGCCACTCCCCGAGCCGGGCCCTTGTTGACGGTGCTTGGGTTCCTCCGGATCGTCATCGCAGAACAGATCGGATTCTGTTAGGTGAATCGGGACCGTTGGTCTTGCTGTAGATATTAGTGAAAGGAAGCAGCCGGGACTTGTGCGTTCTTCTTATGAGTCACAACCTGAACTCTCGACTATTTCACTGTGACGCCTCATGCATGCGGCATATATAAATTCCGTTGGTCATCAAACTGGATGACTTTCCACAGGCTTTTAATCCGTTGAATAGAATAAACCGGGGTTTGAAATAGGGCTTGATATAGTAGTGGGTGAAAATATTCCAATGTGAATAAACCATAGCACAACATGGAATTAAAATTTTCCGATACCCTCCGCCCAATATGGAAGACTCGGACGACGAGATTATTGGCCTTGAAGAAGTGTTCAATGAATTTGAAGATATTGCTGATGCAGGAGAAGAATATGCACATCGGTTGCTGCTCACCATCACAGGTGCAATCATTGCTGGCACTCAGCATTCAAGTGATCTACACAACCTTGCTCGCCATCCCCATCGCCTCTATCTTGTTTGCTCTCAACTTCTGCCAGATCCACAAGTGAATACACCATGGCAGAGGCTACTCCAGAGTCGGGACGACTGTGGATTCATCATGGGTGTCAATGTTGATACCTTTGACTTTATTCTTCGTGCTGGATTTGCTCAACAGTGGTTCACAAGACCAATTCCATGCAATAATGTCAATGCTTTTGTTGCTGTAAGCCTTGTGTAGACATCACTTGTGACGAGATAATATCAAATCTGGAATGAATATCACCATAGTATGCTACAAGGCTTCGTACTTTAAGTCTGCCGCGTCATGCTAAGAACCGGGATCGGACTTCATCCGAGTCACAATGCTATCCGTTCAGGTGAGACGATGGTCCCGAGCGCCGGATAGGATCAACAGTGACAGTGATGGTGGTGCGAGCGCTGGGTTGAAACCGACTCAGCTGGAGTTGACCATACCACGTTGCAAGGGTATGGCTTATTCGAGGTGCAGTGTGCACTGCAAAATTGTGATCCACAGTTTCGAACTTGGCTGAATGAACTTGAACTTACAATTTTAGCACGTCCGTTTGCTCGTTGATGGGCCGATATCTTCAGATTGTTGGCGGGTGAGCAGCAAGGGACAGGTCAGGTGCCTGTTTCGGAACAGAGTTTATTCGAAGGGGTCAAGGACAGCTCCTCACCCGTTTTGGGTTCGGCACGTCGGCAACCTTCCATTTACAGAGCAAAATAATCTATTCATCGGAATAAAAGCCTATGGAAAGTCATCCACTTGCTGTCCCCGTTTTACTTACATTTATGGCCCCCGACCCATTATCCGCTTTGGAGCTTGTTGTTCTAAGCAATTATGCAACTGGTACGACCGCTGGTACTGCAACGATCAATCTAACACATAAATCCAGTCATGTCGTCGCAGCTGTTGGATATGATTATGGTGAGTGATGCTGTTGCCGCAGCGGTCGACTGCTCACCACTCGAATGTCCAATCCAGTCCTCACACTCTCAGCTGAGGTATACCATTTCATTTCTAAAACGCTTTCATAGTTGACGATCTACCGAGGTCGAGTACATTTGGGCAAGGAATTCTCCGTCATCACTCATCAAGGTTCCTAATGGATACTACAGTGCCGACCATGGTCCTGGATCTCTACAACATTTGTCATAGTGTGTGCCACCTTCTGTAGCATGGGCAAAGTACTCATTCTGAATTCTATTCTAATAGGTCCGTTATGGGTCGGCTATGTAGGTCCAGTTTCAGCACTTTTTTAAACATGGTTAACCTTAATTCCATTCTCAAGGACTGGCGCACTCGGTACGTTCAAAAAGGTCAACCTAGAGTTCATAATCACTGACGCATGTTTCCACACCGTCAGGAATGTTTTCAACCAAATGATTTCCTTGTTTTATGTTAACCCAAACGTTACACTGAGCGATACCACCACCCTCTTCGTGACAATGCTCGGTTATGTACTCTATCCGCTCGTCCCCCGGTTCATCATCAGCATATGAGAGCTGTATGATCATCGAACTTGCTGCCACATTGACACTGAGTTCGGCGTGCGTTCACGGTCGAATGCCTCTACCGTATCTGTGATGGCAGCCATCGATGGGGACCAAGAAAGGCAGGATCCTCCTGCGGAAGAAAATACGGGCGATATCGAAGGGGTGGTTGAGGTTTCCAGAGTGCCGGGTCAGGTTTGAAGGTGGACTCGCCACTCGAACGACAAGTCGCCACACGAGGTTTGAAAGGAGGTGTACTTTGTTGGAGGTCGTGATGTCCGTGCCTCGCACGGCAGAATGCGTGTATTTTTACGTATCTTTTTTTGGATGTCATATGGGCGTTTTTCATTCACAAAAAAGGGTTATCGGTAGTGATGATATGGACCACGCGTCAGACAGCGCGCGAGATTATTTAAGGTCATAGAGTGCCATTGGTGTCGATCGTGGACAACTAGAAACAAGCTGTCCTACTTATGGGTGAGTGTTTTGCATCTCAATTGCGTATTCCTTCCCATGTGTATACGAGTTCGATCGTTTGTATCTTATTCTTCTCGTTGGGCCTCATCTCTTGGATGGACCGCGTACGGTATCTATACAGGCACGTCGAAAAAAAGCATAAAAGCAACGAGATGAGCCGAGATTGATACTCACGCATCTTCTATATCCCTTGCCTGTCTCGAACAAACGCTAGCCCCATCTGCATGCGGCATGTCTGAGCCGTCCAGTAGAGAAATGAGAACCACAGCGAGAGCCGCAAACAGTCCAGTAAGACGTAGTTGAACAGCAAATCGCTAGAGGTTAGTTGCTCCCGGGAATCAAGGAACGGATTCAGGGTGGCTGAGAGGTCCAAGGCGTAATTCGAGCTTGTTGATTAGGCGGGAATACATACCTTCTTGTTCGAAAGTAGTCAGCACTGTTATCAGCAACCCTCAAGCACCTGTTTCGACAAAGGAAGTACGTAATATGTACGCACCGAATCGACGAATTCAATGTACGAAAAGTTAGTACATGTCATCGTTGGCGAGTTCGCCAACGATGACTGAGGGTTGGCTTGGTCGCCATCGAAAGGGTCTTTGCAGTAGCACTGGTCTCAGTTTCAGAAGATGCAGTCCAACGCGACACGCGCTGTCTGCACCCTTGTTGATGGTGCTAGGGTTCCTCCGAATCGGAGTCGTCGACGTCACTGAAACTAGATCGAATCATTGAGCGCATTTGGAAGGGTCTTACACAAAAGAGGGTCGCCACGACGTTGGTCTTGCTGTGTAAATTAGTGAAAGGAAGCAGCTGGGACTTAGGGCGCGTTCTTCTTATGAGACACAGCGTCAGGCTGAACTCTTTCTCAAATGGCGATAAGAATTTTGTGAGTAAGGGAATGCCGTAACGATTTCCGTAACGATTGCTGACTCGAGTCGGCGGACGACCCGCTCGACCACAACGACGATTCGACGAAACATTCAAATTTTATGATCCTATCCGGTCTAAGAATTGTGGGAATATGAAATCAAGAAGCTTCCATTCACTGTTACGCCTCCTGCATGCAGCGTATAAGTATATAACCCATGTCTCCGTTGGTCGTCAAAGCTGTCCCCGTTTTACTCACATTTATGGCCTCCGACCTATTGTCCGCTTTGGAACTTGTCGTTCTAAACGATTATGCAACCAGTACGACCGTTGATACTCTGCAACGATCAATCTAACACAAAAATTCAGTCATTGTCGTCACAATTGTTGGATATGATTATGGTGAGTGATGCTGTTGCCGCAACGGTCTACTGCCCACTGCTCGAGTGTCAAATCTAGTCCTCACATTCTCAGCCGAGGTATACCGTTTCTTTTCTTTGCTAAAACCCTCTCATAGTTGACGGGCTACCAAGGTCGAGTACATTTGGGCAAGAGGTTCTCTATCATTGCTCATCAACGTTTCTGATGATGCTACAGTGCAGGCCCTGGTCCTGGATCTCTACAACATTTCTCATAGTGTGTGCCACTTTCGGTAGCATTGGAGATGTACTTATTCTGAACTCTGTTCCAATAGGTCCGTTACGCCGGTCTTTGGTCGGCTATGTAGGTCAAGTTTCAGCACTTTTTTAAACATGGCTAACCCTAATACCATTCTCAAGGACTGGCGCACTCGGTACGTTCGAAAAGGTCCAACCTAGAGTTCATTTCAGTCAACAAGTACGTTATCAGACGGAAGCACTTATTTTCCCGGTCCTGTAGAAGTGAGTTTCTCGAATCTGTCTTGCTTCAACTTGGCTCGCTGCCGCTGACTCTGTTTCGGCAGGCGTATGTACCCAATCGTTTCGAGTGAATGGCCTTTAAACTATGAAATAGCTGTGAGCATATTCATGTCCTCTAAACTACCGTGCGGTAATGAAGTCGCATTTTTAAAGGCTTTGTGGTAAGTGTAGTGGCGTCTTGGACCACCCACATATTCCTTTTTGCTACCAATTGTGAGTAGCCCTTCATACCCTGACCGTTTTTTCTGCTGTGTTGATGGAGGTTGCAGATGTGATGATTCTGCGGGTTTACGCGATGTGGAATCAATCCAGGACAATCCTTTATATCCTTCTCTTCATTTACGTGGTGCAAATCATCCTCTCTGTCGTCGTTAATGGTCTCTCTTATAATTCCAACCATTTGTCAGGTATGTGCTGTGTAAATTGGACGTCAATACAATGGCTGATCTCGCCCAACTTCCCCACCCCTCTCAGAGACAATTGTTCCACTTTCCACCTTCTCCTTTTGCAGTTCCTCGTTCGTCAATCTTCCAAGAATGGCTGAACCACTCGCTATAGTCCCACGATTCGTCCTCGCTGCTGTGCTGGCGATTCTCGCCGTCGTCAAAACCCTGAAGCAATTAGTAGGGACATACCAAGCAACGAAGAAATGGCAGCTGAACCGCTACATGCGATTATTAATCAAAGATGGAATTCTCTATTTCCTTGTGTATGTCCTGATTATTCCTGCACAATCACAATTGTTGACGCATGTTTCCACACCGTCAGGAATGTTTTCAACCAAATGAGTTCCTTGTTTTACATTATCCCGAATGTTACACCGAACGATACCGCCGCCCTCTTCGTGACGACGCTCAGTTATGTACTCTATCCGCTCGTCCCCCGGTTCATCATCGGCATACGAGAGCTGTATGATCGCCGAACTTGCTGCCATATTGACACCGGGTTCGGCGTGCGGTCACTGTCGAATGCCTCCCCGGACGCCACCGTATCTGCGATGGCAGTCGTCGATAGGGACCAAGAAAGGCAGGATCCCACTGCGGAAGAAAACACGGAAAACACGGGCGATATCGAAGGAGTGGTTGAGGTTTCCAGAGCGCCGGGTCAGGTTTAAAGGAGGACTCTCGCCGCTCGAACGACAAGTCGCCATGCGAGGTTTGAAAGGAGGTGTACTTTGTTGGAGGTCGTGATGTCTGTGCCTCACACGGCAGAATACGTGTATACTTATGTGTCTTTTTGGATGTCATAGGGCATTTGTCATTCACAAAAAAGGGTTATCGGTAATCGCGGGTAGTGATGATACGGATCACGCGTCAGACAGCGTGCAAGATTAAGGTCATAGAGTGCCATCGTGGACGACTAGAAACAAGCTGTCCTACTTATGGGTGAGTACATGGATAGTGTTTCGCATCTAAATTGCGGGTTCCTTCCCATGTGTATACGAACTCGATCGTTTGTATTGTATTCTTCTCGCTCGGCCTCGTCTCTCTTGGATGGACCGTGTAGGGTATCTATACAGGCACGTCAAAAAAAGCATAGTAAAAGCAACGAGATGAGTCGAGACCAATAACGGCGACGATGTGTTTTTTGCATGTTGTGACGGAAGGTGTGGGGGTGTTGCTGAGGCTTGGACAGGTGCGCTCTTTCTTTCGACATCTTTTACCCCTTTTGAGATTATTTACTAGCGGTATCGGATACGCGGGTCGAAGCGATCTGGAGGCAGATTATAGAAGGTTCCCGGGGTGGTATTCTTGCGGATTGGTACGTGATCCCCTGGTCGAGCGAGGTTGAACTATTTCTGAATGATTCGTTCTCTGGCCGAGACGCTCAGCCTAGAGGAGCAAGAGGTGGAAGAAAACTTTGATCTCGCGCCTATCAGTACGCTCAAGATCGATCTCGTCCCACACCTAGGTGGACCACGCGTCCCGGACTATCTGGTCGCACAGTTGGCTAAGATTCTTCATCAAGGCAGCCAGTTGTATAAGTTTCCGTTTCACACCCCACCTGGCAAATTCGCCGCGCAGTTCGCCCGAAGAGTTTGAAAAGTTGGATCTGGACAGTGTTGGGAGCACGGCGATGAAAGAGGTCGTTCCGAGGGAACGTAATACTTACGCAAATTCTATATCCTTTTTCTGTCTCGAACAAACGCCGGCCCCATCCGCGTGCGGCATATCTGAGCCCGTCCAGTAGGGAGATGAAGAGCGTCCTATGTCGGAGAACCACAGTCAGAGCCGCAAACAGTCCAATAAGAAGTCGAACAGCAAATCGCACCGTAGGTAGAGGTTGATTGCTCTCGGGAATCAAGGAACAGATTCAGGATGGCCGAGCGGTCCAAGATGTGACTCGAGCTTGTCGCATAGGCGGGAATACATGCAAACCTTCTTGTTCGAAAGGAGAACGAGCAAGAGATGGATGAGTATCCCTCAAGCACTTGTTTCAACTCTCCGAAACAGTGTATGGGAGACCTGGCTTACCGTGTCCGACGTCGACGATGTAATAAACCATACTTTTCTCGCTCTTCTTTCAACATGTCCGTATTCTCGTTTACCAACGCAAGGATAACATCCAAAAGAATGTCGGGAGTTTGATACCTGATTTGCCTCTGGCTCTTGCGAAGATTGTCTTGAAGACGAGTCGGCTCATTGAGTTGAACTAGAAATGCCGTGCGTCCTTAATCGATCGTGTCGTTGTGCGGCACTAAACATGATGTTCGCACCCGAGCGAGGTCAAGGAGGAGACGCGCAGGACGATCTCCGCTACCATCCGCTTTGATATGCAACGAATCCTACCTCGACGCCGACCAACGACGCCAAGCTGCCGCAAATACGGTCCCTCTCGAAAATCACATCCTCCAGGTGGCCTCAAAACAGCACCCGGAGAATACAAACTCCTCGCGGCGGTTGTACCCATCCCCACCGATCGCTTCGTCTGTCTCCACCATATATCAAAACCAGACAGCGTTGCGTGCGTCTCAAACTTAGGTTTTATTCTCGCTCATCTTCGATGAAGTTCACTTGGAAAATTCGCCGCTCGGTACGTCAAGACGCGTCATTTCGTAGACGTACCCTTGGCAAAGCTTTTGATGATCGCGGCTCCGTTCCTATCCGGATTCAACAGCCAGTTTGAATTTGGCGAAATCAGAGAGTGAGTATCGTTGGTTCCTTACATCTATCCATCCTTTAAGCTGATGTCAAGGTTGTTCGAGAACATCCCATGCGTCGCCATGCGTTTGGTCCCCGCCACCTCAGTATCGCTACCGTCGCCTACTTCACAATGCACGCTCTCGATTGGATAGCCACGCCAGTCTCTTTTTCAAGTTTAATATTGGTGCACTGGTCATCCATCTCCTTTGGTTACATCTATCATTCGGCGGTATGTTCACAGTCAATTCCCTGGTTTTCTGGCTCAATTGACGATTCTTAGAACAACAGTGGTATCCCATGCGTAACAGTCTGTAGCGAACACCTCGATGTCTAATACTATTTCCTGGTTGGAAACGGAACATACGCATGTTTTCCATTTTTCAAGAGTTCGATCACATCTTGATTCATGCCCACCAGATCGGTATCCTTCCGCACTCGCCACTTTGGAAGTCTGAACTCTACAATATATGAGCATATGAGTATCAAATGTGAGTCGATGCCGTTGATCAACTTCTGTCGCCGACAATATTCTTCGCAGAACGTACAGGTGCCAATCAATCCCGTCAGACGCACAAACTTGCAATTATGCCTGATTTTGTACGTTTTTCAAATTGTGCTGGCTCTTTGCTGACCGACTTGTTCAGATCACTCAATACAATCTGCAGGGGCAGGGCAAAGGGGGGTATGGTGTATGGATGCTGTCGGTTTACCGTGCGTTTTGCGATGTCCTCTTCTCGGCCACTCCAATCTGTCATTGTAATGGCATTCGATTCAGATACCTCGCCGTAGCTGGTCTCCCACTCACCTTCCCGATTATCTGTATGTGGGTGCGGGATACGACCGTGTCGGACGACCAAGCTATGCATGTCCTTTTTTTTGATCTGGACTGCGAAGTGTAGCTGACGCGCGCTACTTGCATAGATTGAAGCAGACGCTCGGAGATGCGAGAATAAGGGAGATCTCCGAGAAGCAGAGAAGTTACAGATGAGAACACGAGAACGGCATTGGGCCACACCCTCAAGAAAGGTAGAACCCAACGGTGGGTGTATCTTCTCTCGACGTTCAACCGTACCACATGACTAGGCTGTTATTGCTGCCAGGCTTGGCGCGCCCGACGGTGTATCCGATATCAAAGAAATGCTCTGTCGCATACCTGTCTGTCTGCTATGATTAGCTCCCAGTGACTACTTCCCTCTCCGCGTTCGTCCGTTGTCCATTCACTGCCCCCTTGGAAGATACTAATATGTCGTCCTCCATCCCATCAGGCAGTGACGTCCCCTGTCGATGAAAAATTGGTGTCCCTGCTTGGCCGCCCTCTGCCGCACTCAACCAGCCATACCTCCATCCCCGCCGACGAACACCGTAGAAAAGGTGGGGTAGGTACAAACGTGGCCCGACGAGGACGTCCTCAACCATCCGATAAGAGCGCTCTCTTCCCGGTCTACACCGAGACAGGAAGAAGGCACAATACAAACGGACACGAGGACACGTATCCACGCCATACCACAACCCATTCAAGAAAGGTCTACTCCAAGTAGGCAATGGATCATATAAATAGTACAGATACGATGTTGGCCAGATACTTGCAGGATATTTGAATAATATAAAGTTGAGCATGCAGATCGCTTCGTTTGAACGAGACGGTCGTCGTTCTCTGCGGGGATCTACATTGAATCCTATGGCAGAGACAGTCGTTTCTCGACTAGCATTTCGAAGACCCCGACTGCACGCCGAACTGGGTATCGATATGAACATGACCGCACATGTCACGATCATACAGCTCTCGTATGCTGATGGTGAGATGTGGTATGTGGACGATTGCCGCTGAGAAAATAAATGAAGTTAGGTGCCCTCAATTGATGCTGGATAAGTAGAGTTTTCCATCGGAACCAGCGCACTCGTCATCGTCGCTAACCATAAAAGATGCGACAGACCTGAGTCCTCTCCACGAATAGTCGACTGCGAACCAGACGCGCACAGTTGCAATCACATTCACATTCACGCATGCGACCCCGCTTGCGACGACTTGATACAAAACGTACGTGCACTACTATTTCCTCTCATTCGTTGTCACCTTCAGTCAGCCGAGATCTGGAACGCCTGGCCATAATAGTTGGGATCTACAGGTGCGATCATGATCTGCACAACATCCCAGTTAGCAATGAACGGAACACAAGAACCAGTGAACGCCAGGGAAAGGGGGTGTGGGAGAGGAAGGCGCGAATACCTTGTTGCCTTCGACGGTCCATACACCCGTCATCTGCTCGTCGATGCCGATGCTAGACACCGCACGACGTGAGTGACAGGCAACGCATGCGGGTCTCAGCACGCGCACTCACAGGTACGTGCCCCCGCAGGTGAATTGAAGGTACCATTCCTTGTCTGCACTCGGATCGTTTGTCGCAAAGACTTGCCCGTTCTGTTCCACTGTGTAATTGAACGGAAGCGCAGCCAAGTGGGTTGGACCAGGGACGATATTTGCTGGCGTCGAGACCCACTACACACCACGTGTGTCAGGTTGGGCGCGCTCGATTCAGGACAGGGACCAACACAACCTTACCTCGCTCCGCGCACCGATTTCGATGGGGACGCGGACGCAATCTGGAGTCGTGGCATTTTTCTCGAGAGGTACACCCACGGGAGATTTCTTGCTGAACCATGGCCAGGTAATGTTGTATTGAGGTCTCTTCGACATTTTCGGTATTTGGAGTGGGTCGAGAGGGATGTTGAGATGGGCGATACCCTCGATTTGGCTGACCTTTTATACAGCAGTTCGATCGTGGGTCCTGGAACGGGACCAAACCCTGTCAAAGCACCGAACAGCCCAAGATTCTAGACGTCCTGATAATCAAAATGATCATGGGTTACGAGGCGCGCCAAGACAAGTATCGTTGGTCGGTACCTTGATTATCCCGGATCTAATAGGCTTGGAATGTACACACCATCATCATATACGCATGTTACTTCCCGCACTCATCACCGTCCGTGGAGTTTGCGTCCGTCTTGGTTTCAATGACCAAAAAAAAACGCATACGTTACCAACGGACACAGTGGGTCATGAAGGTGCCATGCGTGATCCCGCTCGGTCGCCACGTAGACTTCCCCCCTTCCAGCTCGGTGATGCCACTCTGCGAGTGACGCGGACTGCAGGATGTCACCATCTGGCGTCAAAGACTGCCACATATAGAAGCATGCGCCGTTGTCAAGTTAGCGCCTTCGATTCGAGATAAGCCACAAAATTTTTAAAATTAAAGAAGGACTCATTGAGAACGTGTTGACCGACATTGCGGCGATAGCGTGTCAGCTATACTGGAATTCCCTCCATGGGTGTGTGGGCCATGAGTTTGTTTTGAAGACGATGGCAGTTGAACGAGCGTGTGCTTGTGTAATCTGGATTGTGGGGTTGGTTGAGGGCATTTGGCAAGGTGTGTGTCCAGCTATGTCGCTGAGCATTCTGGCCACTTTGGGGGCGGAGCCAAATCCCACTGGCAAGGCATTATTTATCAATGAGATCGGGCATGATGGTGTGCGGGCGTCGAGTTTTGTCGAGGGACCAACGGCAAGGCGGGTACTACGTCATGTAGGATAGCATGCAGCAATAGTAACTTAGAACTTGTTTGCTCAGTGCTATCACGACAGAATCAGCAGGAAAACCCATGTCCATTCTTGAACCAATGGTTGTCGGCCGAAGTCGGAAGTCGGAAGGTGGTCACCTTATCGACAAGCGTCTCGCCCTTGTTTCGTCGCTTCACCACTGCACAGCAAGCTCGACTCCAACCCCCACGCTTCTTCCTACCAACGCTTTTAGAATGCCTGAAGAAAATACAGCGAGTTTTGAGGACCTCCAAAAGAAGTTCAACCGATTCCGGATCCTTATCATCGGTCGCGCCAATGCTGGCAAGACAACTATTCTTCGGGCGATCTGCAACTCTACGGAGAACCCAGAGGTGTATGATAGAAGGGGAAAAAAGGTATGGATCTGGGTCAATATATACCCTCGCAGCTCACGCGTACGATGAGGTCAATCTGTCGCGAGTCGAGGGATCCATGGAGGTGCGCCAAACATTCTTCATGCTTGGTTGGTTACTAACAGGTATGCAATTGATTGTTACCAGCGCGGTCTTCATAATATTGAGGACGAACTGAGATTCCGCAGCAATAAGAAGCTCGTCTTTCATGACTCTCGAGGCTTTGAAGCTGGCAGGGCAGACGAGTTCTTGCAAATGAAGAAATTTGTCGAGGATCATACAACGACACTTATTCTCAAGAATCGCATCCACGCAATATGGTAAGGGTGATGGTCGCATCGCGTCATTGTATTTTAATCCTGTTCTGTCGAGGTATTGTATCTCAATGGATAAGCTGGAGCGAGCAATTCAGTTCTGCGAGGAAAAGTTTTTCGATGAATGTAATCCTGGGAACAGTGCGGTGACCTCTTTGTGCTGTCTATTTGAACTCATCCAATGATATTCCAGTTCCAGTTGTGGTGCTGTTCACAAAGTTTGATGCGCTGCGGGCTGTAGCGGTGGGAAAATTGGATCGACGATTGCCCTTGCAGGAGCGTTTGTTGATGGCCGATCCACTGATTGAGGAACTGTTCAAGGAAGCTAATGTTTGGGGACGCCTTTCACAGTTCAAGTACCCCCCAAAGTCTTGTGTCCGCATCAAAGGTGAGTACTGTACCTCTTGTATGGGTATCAGGTTTGTTTTATCCACATTCAAGACATGCACAAGTCCAATAAGGGATGTGGATCATGTAGTGACCTCTTGGAAGCCACTGCAAACTGCCTTAATGAAAGGGAGTTGCAAATAATGCTTATCTCAGCACAGGAGGCAAACATTGCACTTTGTGTAAGATATGCAGCCAATGAGTGTGTTGCTGCCCAAGTTGTTATCTGCTACTTCACTGACATCTTATTTGCAATGAAGGCTCATAAACAAGACAGACAGTGTTCATAGCTCATCTACTCCATTAGCTAAAATGAGTAGCCTGGAACTTGATGAGCTTGCATGGTGGTTCCCTCACACCAGGGTAAGAAGAGTATTCACATTATATTTTTGCATAAATTGATGTCTTGATTAAATAAAGTGAGTTATGGTAGGCAACAAGGATAATCATTTGACTTCGGTGGTTTGGAATTAGGGTGTAAGTTTGGTTCTTGGACATTCCACTCAGGTGTCATGTTACTGACTTTGCCTTCAATCAATGTTGTGTTTGGACATCATAGAAGGTGAGTAGTAAATGATGGTTTAACATGGTGATTATGGCAATAATTGTTAGTATTGCATCCTATGCTGCACATAATGATTTATTAGTTGTGCACCATTGCATGTTGGTGCTAATTCACTTTCCAATCCACATTGTAAATCATAGGGAGTAAGTTGTGCATTGTGGCATGTTGGTTGGATGATGATGCTGATCTTCCACCACCACTATTCATCCTACATTGGAAATCATAGTCAGTGAGTTGTGAATTGTGGCATGTTGGCAGGATGATGATGCTGATGGTCACATTCCACTTTTCATCCTGTGTTGTCATAGCTTGTGAGTTGTGCATTATGGCTTATGGGTGAGACAATAATGCTGATGATTCCATCCCCATCCTTCATCCTGCCTTGGAAATCCTAGGAAGTGAGCTGTGCATCATGGCATGTTTATGGGATGACAATGCTGATTATTATATCTCCACTCTTCATCCTGCATTGGAAATTACAGTATGTGAGTTATGCATTGTGGTATGTTGGTAAGATGATGTTGCTGATGAGTCAATCATAGCTTGTGAGTTGTGCATTGTAGCATGTTGGCAGAAAGATGATGTTGATCATTCCATCTTCACTTTTCATTCTGCATTGAAAATTATAGGGAGTAAGTTGTGTATTGTGGTGTGTTAGTGGGATGCTGATGTTGATGATTTCATCTCCACTTTTCATCCTGCATTGGACATTATAGCTTGTAAGTTGTGCATTGTAACATGATTGGTGGAATGATGATGTTGACCATTCCACCTCCACTCTCCAATCTGCATTGGAAATCATAGTCAGTAAGTTATGGATTGTGGCATTGCAATGGGATAATTATACTGATGATTCCATCTCCATTTTTCATCCTACATTGGGAATCATAGGGAGTGAGTTGTGCATGTTGGTGGGGTGATGATGTTGATGATTCCATCTCCACTCTTCATCCTGCATTGGAAATCATAGCTTGTGAGTTACATATTATATGTTGGTGGAATGATGATGTTGATGGTTCCACTTTGCAAACCATAGGGAGTAAGTTGTGCATTTAGCATTATAGTGGGCTGATGATGCCAATGATCCATCTCCACTCTTCAACCTGCATTGGAAATGATAGGGAGTGAGTGGTGCAGTATGGCATGTTGGTGGGATGCTGATGCTGATGGTTCCAACTCAACTCTTCATCCTGCCTGGAAATCATAGCTTGTGGGTTGTGCATTGTAGCATGGAAATATGATGCTAATGATTCCATCTCCATTTTTCATCCCACATTGGGAATCATAGGGAGTGAGTTGTGCATTTGTGGTATATTAATGGAGCTGATCATCTATCTCCACTCTTCATCCTGCATTGGAAATTATAGGGAGTGAGTTGTCCATTGTGGTGTGTTGGTGGGATGATGATGTTGATCATCTCCACTCTTCATCCTGTGTTGGAAATCATAGCTTGTGAGTTGCATTAACATGTTGGTGGGATGATGTTGCTAATGATACCTTTTCCATGCATTGGAAATCATAGGAAGTGAGTCATCCATTGTGGCATGTTGGTGGGATGGTAATGTTGATAATTCCATGTTCATACTTCCTTTCATTCTTGTAACCTTGCAGGTGGTAATATGTCCTCAAAGTGTTTAACTTATATGTTTGAATACATTCAATAGGATGTAAGTGCATGGACAACATATATCTGCTAGTCAGTTTAACTCTCTATATATCTAGATGGTAAGCCTTTCATTATTAACAAGTCACTTAACTTATCAAAAGTTAGGCTGTTAGTACATAGTATATATCTTACTACATTTTGGTTATTGACTTCTTTATCTGTTTCATGACCCACAGCTCCTTTCTTCAAGTAGAGTTTGTACATTCTTTTTAATTTCATGTTTTAATATTCATATTTCATTCACAGATTTCATTCACAGAGCTGCCAGCCCTAATGGCCAACAATTCTGTAAGTTGTGTATATGTACATATGCATATGTATCCTAATGTCTTTATGCAAACAAGGTTCCCTTTTCTACCCAGGAACAGATCCTTCAAGCTGGTGTTGGTATGTTGTAAATGATTGTGAATTTTTGATTGTTTATTGCAAAATGTATAGAAATGGTTCTAATACTAGAGCATTCCTATTTTCTTTGTCAGAAAAATGCTCCAGAACAACTCCTATCTATAGCTAAGAAGTACAAGGCATCAGACTCATATGGTAGGGTTAAAGGGGCTTTGGAGGAGGTTGTCAAGCAATATGGCAAACTCACTAAATACAAGAAAGTGGACATGGTCACAAATATCATTCTTCAGAATTGCTTGTAAGTGTTCCATATATGTTGAAGTATTTGTTAGATATCAATTTCCTTTAGATCCCATGCCAATTAGCAGCAGGAACAAGTGATGGTCCATTTGGCTGTTTGACTGTGAATATTGTATAGCAATGGTAGGAGAGAAAGAAGTGATGTCTGTAGGGAAAGAATGAAGAAAGAAGGGATTGTGGAAATCATTCTGTCTATTTACATGTGCAATTCTCATATCCAGGTCAGATGCACCTAATCTCTTCATTTACAAAACACTGTACCCAAATCTTGTCTTAAGCACTCTTGGACCTGCATCAACTGGCTATGGCTTGAGAAACCCTGTTGGCATGAGACCACAAAGTTGCTTAGCAGAGACCTGTAATGATCAATTTACAAGCATTGTCACTTCTCTGGCAAGGGTTTTTTAGTGGTAACTTGCTTAAAGTATTTTATGTTGTGCTGCAGGCTAGCGGCCACCATGCAAAGTATCTTCAGTTTTTACTCTTGTAGCAGGACTAACTTGCACAAGAGTCAAGGCCTTGAACATGTTGAATGCAAAAAGTCACTTATAAGTGATTATGGTTATTGGAGCTCAGGGGTTGATCCCCACCAGCTAATCTTGCAAATATAAGACACCGGCCCAGAGAGTACATACTTGAGAGCAAACGAGTGTCGGCGAACGGGATAAGGAAAAGATTCCATGCAAGCGTTTTTGTGGCTGTGCTCTGACACCAGGTTCTTTCCGGTCAAACACTTGTCGTTTGCTCGTCGTCGCCGTGTCGTGTTGTTCCGCCAGAATGTAAGTCAAGGTCAACAAAATCAGTGACTTGCCAGCTAATGATGTACCCGCTCGCCGACCACCGACCATCAGCCTCCAAACACCCCCTGCCTTGCCTCCTCGTACCTCGTTTGTCCCGTCCACCTCCCACTCTCGCACCCGATGGTCCCGATCCATCTCATCTGGTCCGTTCGTCCCATCAATCTCTTCGCCTCGCCTGTCTTCTTTCCCCTCCCATGTTCCCTTGCACCCGTTCCCTTCTAGTGGCGCTCCCGAGGTTCATTTATCCGACGTTGACGCCCGCATCCCACCCGGTCACACTAGACGTCATTCGCGCCTTCACTCTAGGAACCTCTCCATATATTTCCCGAGACCTCAGGCTACCATTTCCGAGGACGACCGGCCCATCGATGAAGAAGCACCTCCACCTTCCCCAGATCCCGTATTAATTCCCGCCTCTCAGTTCGATGGCATCGTTGTGACCAACACCCAGATCGGTCAAGAGCTCAACCCCGCATTCTCGTTTGGCGGTCTACCAAAATCCAATTCGGAGCCTCATGGCATGGACGTCATGGTCACCACGAGGCATGGTCATCATCATAAACACTCGCTGTCTCACAACTTTTTTTCCTTCCTGGAACTCGGGTTGCCCAAGCTTGAGGTGCCGAGCAGGGAGCAGCATTTGCAGACGGCGCCTACGCCTTCGCCCGTCTCTCCATTGGCACAACGCGCCACCACTCCCGCATCGTTCACCCATTCTGCTAGCAGCAATATCAAACCCGAGCCAAAGAACGTATCTTCCACTGGGACGGTCGCCACAGTCGCCGCTTCTGTTCAGTTTACTCCCGGCGCGCTGCTACGGGCCCGTTAGCGTCATTGGGCATCGCAGGGCCATTTATCATCGCGAAGCGGACGAGAGGGAGAGGGGACGCGGTATACGGGTGCGTCTCATTCATCCATCGATCTGCTGATCAGCGTCTGAGGATATCATGTCTAGTCTGGCGCGACGCGGGACGACGCAGTTGTTTGTTCAGTGCGTGTATCTCCTGTTGTCCGCTGGCGGCAACTCCCATGGACATGGACATGGCGGAAGCTCCAAGAACTGGGTACCATCACCATTGGGGTGACGAAAACCCCCGACACTAGGGTGAGTTGTTCACCGAGACTTTTTCGCCCGAGTGGACTAACAGGTTACCAGCCTCCCACTTTCCCATTCTACTCATTTGTCTAGTCCTCTCATTAGTTGGTACCTCCGCCGTGTTTGGTCAACACAAACCATTGGTAAACAGTCCATTGTCCTTTCACTTCTTATCACGACGATCTGATCGGACCAGTTGCTCATAGTAACCAATAAACACATTCCTTCGTCTTTCGCGCTTTTACGAATGGGAC
>JBBPTB010000579.1:0-17680 GCA_038093875.1 Boletus tylopilopsis | reverse complement strand
GAGCAGTGAGTGAGTGAGCGAGAGAGTGCGGGCAAGAGCAGAGCACCCCGGGACGGAAGCCCGACTCGCCCTGTGAGGGGTGGGGTGGGGGATGGGTTGCTGAAACGGGCGAGGACAAATGGTGCGAGGACGAGCGACGAGATGGTGGCGCGAGAGCAAAAAGCGCGCCAACGTCGCTTGCCCGAAGAACTAGTACTGTGGCGCAGCCACAGTCCATCACCTCACGGACACCGCAAGAGTCGGTAACCTTCGCCAGAGACCATAAACGAGGTTGGGATACAAGGGAGCGCAGGACACGTTCATAATAATAATAAAGGTCAAACGACCGTCATCTTTTTGTTGTACATTCACCGTGGGGCCAATGTATCAAACCATAAATGGTGGGTGGTGCTCGTGGGGACGTGGGTGTTCTTTGACAGGTGGATGATGTCCAGAGAGTTCTGAAGTAGATTGAGCTTCTCGAGGTTAGAAGAGTGCACAGAATTGTGCACAAGTGACGTATATCTTCTAGATGATAGGCGAGCTCAATATCCGATGTCGAGGCAATCAAATTGTTGAGCCTCAAAGAACTAGTATGGTAAGCATGGTAAGCAGGAGGGACAGACCCGCGAAATTTCGACATGATACAGAAATCAGACCATGATTTCCGTCTTCGTAGTGAAGGGGTTCAAGCGTCATAAGTGAGATGTTGCAGGAATGAAAGAACTCGAGATCGCACCGAGAAACATATGGATGATGTAAAACTACGAGAACGTTGACCCCGACTGTATGCCAGCGATGGGTGTGGAGAATGAACAAGGTACATAGGATTGCAAGCCGGCGGAGGGGGGTGGTGATGAACCATGGATATCTATGATGGGATGGCTTTTACTTCTCTAACAACATTGAATCACGCGCGTACGGTGGGTGTGCTTGTGGAGCGACTGCGATGCTTGTCCAGAGAGATGGGGTCGAGATTGCGACATTCCACTACTAGCGGCCGGGGAACTAGAACGTTGCATCTGAAACGGGAGCCTTTCTCCTCAGGACCGTCATCCGCCGCGGAGCCGAGTTGGAAGGTGCGCGAAAGGAGCTCGAGAGATGTCGTCGAGTCACTGGCTCACCCCTTCGCTGGGACAAAGGACTCGTTTGTGAGCGTATGTTTGCTCTTTTCCTAGGAAAGTGGGATGGTTATGGTAGACTATCCCCCGTGTATGGGAACAGCATCATGGCGCAGAGGAAGCGCGCAGGGCTCATAACCCTGAGGTCACTTGATCGAAACAAGTTGATGCTATTATTTGTTTTTTTCTCTTTCATCCTGCCACTATGATCGTGTCTCCATAGAGCTTTATCGTCTTCATCAAAACTACTTGAGGTTTTATAAAGTAATGGCGCTCGCACGACGTTCATTTTGCCTCCTGAAAGCCAACGTTAGATTCGTTCACTTCCCACCCAGCGTTCCACCTCCACAACCTCCTGCGATCGTTTCCCTAGCCCCTGAACACGAGAAGGAAGCGTATGCTTGGTTGAATCAGTTCCGTGCAATGGCAACTGTCCCCAAACACTTGGTTGAGCTGTCCTTCTCTCGTAGCTCCGGTCCCGGTGGTCAAGTGAGTATAAGACTACGAACGGTCAACCTCGACGCTTTGGAGCTGATGTTGTTTCGAACAGAACGTCAACAAATTATCTACCAAAGTAACAGCTCGGTGCCTTGTTGATGCACCATGGATCCCATCATGGGCTCGAGAGAGCCTGATGCGAAGTGCACGTCTTCATTGTCTCGCTACGCCAACCCACATTTACATTTTTTCAGCCATACTACGTGAAATCGTCACACACTCTTTTGATGACATCCAGTACGTCCCGCTCTCAAGCAGCTAATGTGGATAACGTACTTTCAAAGGTACGTGCTAACAATCTAGTCCTCTCGTTTGTTAAATGTTACTGTTTCAGTTACATACCTTGATAGCGGCCACAGCGGCGAACTTGATTGCCAAACAACCAAGCTTGGAGCAACAGGAACGCGTGGCGAGCCTCCAAAAGGCAGATGATGCGCGTAGACGCGTACAAAAGGATAGACGGAGTACCAGGAAAAAAAGCAGGTCCACAAAAGATTGGGATTGATCACCAGCTTGTCTTGCAGTTTCCTGTATGGCTATGATCAAGAACGACATTTTATTTCAGTGTCACTTTGTTGGCTTCTCAAAGTCTAGAGCCTGGTCTAGAGCCTTCAGACCCGAGCGGCTCGATCGTGACTGGTCACGGCAGATTCCGGTTGAGGTCCCATATCACTGCCAAGCCGCACTCCGCGTCCCACCATTAATTGTTCACAAAGGTCGACTTTCCGCAAATATGCGAAACGTGTAAAGACTCCGCGGACATGACGAAAGCGTTCCTGTCCAACTCCATCTATTTTCTTCAACATTGCCCTGCATCCCTTCTCCCTCTGCTTCCCAATGTCACCGAAGTCGAGTGGAGCGAGCTTTCGTTCTCGGCTTCCGAAAATTTGGTATATCCTACAGTGACCACAGTCACGCTGTCCCTCATGCGCTGGCTAGCGTACTCCCCGGCTGAGCTGGCCGTCTTGGAAGATCTACCCGAGCCG
This sequence comes from Boletus tylopilopsis, assembly GCA_038093875.1. Lineage (NCBI taxonomy): Eukaryota > Fungi > Basidiomycota > Agaricomycetes > Boletales > Boletaceae > Boletus > Boletus tylopilopsis. The sequence continues at coordinate 15,096 of JBBPTB010000579.1, read as the reverse complement.
TGCCCGAATATAACTTCTTTCAAGTTCAGCGTCAGCATTCGCTTTTCATGGGACTATGAACCGTCTCGAGGAGTGGGTATAATGGTGACTCAGTGGTCAAGGTTGTGAAGCCTGCGAACATGCGCCATTGCACAATCCATGATGGACCAACTTTTCTCTCGACGGATTCTTGAAACCCTCCACATCGATTATTTGAAGCTCTCGCCCGTCTACGTCGGCGTGATCCCTCACACCATCCACGAATTTACGCTTGCTGTGGATAGCCTCTTTGTGCATGCGTTTTTTCGAACGAAGTTTCGCTTGCTCATTGGCATGAATGAAGGACAAGAAAACGTGTCAACTTTTACCTCACCGTCTCGATACGTCCCGCTTGCTTTCATTTACGATCTAGCCAACATCGAGCATCGTGGGCATACCCATGTGGCGTACCCTGAGGCTCCGGGAACCGCTCGTATCAGTGCTCGTCGAGTTTAGAGCGTTGCGCCGGCTGGACTTGGACCTCCTCTGTACGGCGCAACTGTCCGACGAGGACTATCAACATTTGGCAGGGTCGTTGACACAGTTGCGTTGTCTAAAACTAGGCACTGCAAACCCATCCATCGTGCGGCCGAGGCTATTGGTAAGTGTAGAGGCGGTGATCGCAGTTTTGAGATGCTGCGCACACCTCGAGACATTGCATATCGTGTTCGATGGGTCGATTTTATCCTCGAGATGTGACGAGTTGTGTCGGGGATATGGCATGCCCAACAGACCAGACTTTCCGTTGGCTATTCGCCAATCGGGGACGCAACGATCAATGCCATTGCGTCTTGCTTCAAGTCGGTCATCCCCTGCTTGACGCAAATTGATTGGAAAGCTTGGGACGAGGAATGGAGACTGGTCCAGAATATGTTGACCGATAGCGGTGGGAGAGTTTTGGTCTGTTTACATACGCTGACCATCCGCATTGTCACCTGATTCTGCTAAGCCGTTCTCAATTGGGTAGACTTCTATAATGTTTTGTCGCATTCGGGTATCCTTGTTGAAATAATCTCTGCCTCGGCACCAAGTATCGGTGTGTACCTCATGGTCAGTGGCACTGATCTAGTCTCGATGCACATGATTCTAACAGATAAAACTTCTTTGGCGATGAATTCCATTGGCGTCGGTCGATTCATGGCATGACACGATATCTCGAATGACGCTTGAGAATGTTGCGATACCGGGTCGATCTTCTCATTTGGGATCCAGTACAAACAGCCCTGACAGGGCAGGGCGTTCCAGAAGTGGGAACATGAACGGATTTAAAGGGTGATAAGAGAATGGCATTTGTAGGGGCACGTGGAAGAGCTTCCGGGTTATCGCAACAAAATGGTTAAGCAGAAATGTGCGTGCATTGCAAGCGATTGTCAGAAAAAACGTGCAACTTTGATCAGACATCAAGTTTGATTGATGTATGTACAGTACATTTGTTGACCTGAACTCGAATATGATTTTGTCCCACGCAACCTAAGCAGCCTTAAACAAGGAAGCTCGGCCAAGAAGCTCGGCGAATAAGTCCACGTAATGCCGCCGCTTCTCTCCCCTCCCACTGTAAGTATTCTGAGCAATTTGACCATTTCCCTTTTGCCACCTCCAGGAGCCTTTACGTGTAAACAAGAACCCTTTCCGGCTTTATGATTCAAAGGCATTTATTTTCTGCCGATGGGCCAAGCCAAATTTAGGGCTCCCGTCACTAACAATGTTCGCATGACCAACCGAAACTAGGCATGCCTAAGTGTCGTGTCTTTGCCATCCTGTCTTTGAAAAAGAGGAAAATTCTGGGTCAAGTTGTCCTCTCTCATCCTCGGCACTAGCACAGATGTCCGCTGTGTGCGACACGTTGATCAATTCATGAAATGGGCAGGCTTGAACTAACTCAATGGAGAGGGTTTACCTCGCCCTGAGGGGTTCAATGTTCGGACAAAGGTACACACACTCCATGACCATAAGCAGACCCTCAAAATTGGCGCTAATCATCATTCCTTTCCAACTCGGTTGAAATTCCAGGGCGTCTCTGGTCCCAGTCCATCGAATACAGCGAATACCCAACTTATGTTCAATCGATTTCACGACTTGTCTGCTGGGGCTCCCCCCATCACCAATTCGACATGCTCAGCCTTCGTTCATGGAGAAAACATATGTCTTCCCCCTTTCAAGGTTCCCTTTTACTTTATCATGCGCCAAAATCTCCTCGACAGTGTTCCTGACAATATCCTTGCGATCGCAGTACCAGTCGTGGCTTACTGGTCAATGTCTCTTTTCTTCCACTGCCTCGATATGTCAGGCTGGACATGGCTGTACAAGTACCGCATTCAGGAGTCGGACGAAGTCACATCCCGTAATCGCGCAAGTCGTTCACGCGTCTTCTGGGGAGTCGTCCTCCAACACACGTTGCAAACCATGCTCGGCTATCTCTGGTTGTCCGATCCCCCGATGATATCCACATCGAAATGTATGACAGAAATGGAGGCAGTTGCGAGGGCTTTGGTGCGTCTCGTTGGATGGACCATCAGATCGGATGTAGGCAACTCCTTTCTGGAGCTTTTGGGAACCGACATCACGTATTGGTTATATTGGTGGGTCATTCCGTCTGCACAACTGTTTTTCTCCCTGTGAGTTTATTCTCCTGTTCCCAAAGTCCGTTCTCATCTCAACTCGCCAAAGATTCATCGTCGATAGCTGGCAGTATTTCATACACCGTTGGATGCACTCGAACAAATTCCTCTTCAAACATTTTCATTCCGTGCATCATCGACTTTATGTACCCTACGCGTATGGTGCACAATACAGTCACCCTCTCGAGGGATTTCTACTCGAGAGCGTTGGTGTTGGGGTCGCAGAGACCATTGCAAACCTCTCCGTCCGACAGGCCATTTTCTTGTACACCTTCAGCAGCATGAAAGGCGTTGACGATCACTGCGGGTACAAGTTTCCTTTTGACCCATTCCATGTGCTCAGTGACAACAATTCCGAATACCATGATATTCATCATCAGGTAATGTTGCCAACGTTGCTGTTGTGACGCTCACAGCCGTTCATCCGCATCATACATAGATGATCGGGATCAAGTCCAATTTCTCCCAGCCCTTCTTTGTTCACTGGGACGTACTCTTAGGAACTCGCATGACGAGGAAAGATGTGGAGGAGCGAAGAGAGAAGTTCAAAACGACGTGATGCAGGTGCACACTCATCCGCGGCGAGCCTGTTTTAGTCACGTACACATAATGACCTTTTTTAAACATCACGGAAGTGCACTGACCTGTTCGTGAGTCCAATGTCCAGACGGCAAGCGTTCTCTACCATCGTGACAGATGTGTCACACCGTGACACCTTGTTCGGAGCCACACGATCCTTTCAAGTTCTGCCTGCATTCCACATGCCAAAATACCTCGAGAAGGGGAATCATGGGTACCCAGAAAGCAACAAAAGAATCACATGCGGACCCCATCGATCCTCTGGATGGGGACATCTGCTTCATTAACAACCTTCCTCCCGAGCTGCTTTCGCGCATATTTGAGGTCGGCACCGAGGACGACGATACCGAAGGCGAAGACGACTTTCACAACTACTTCGACTCAAAGATTGCCGATGAAAAGGACTGCCGAGATCGTGATGCTGAAGTGAGGGGAGAGGATCGGGCAGGGGACGGGGAGGAGAAAGACGACAGGAGTGAAACCTCAACCTCTGATTTTCTTCCGTTCCCGATCATTGTTTCCCATGTCTGCCGCCACTGGCGGGACGTCGCTTTCTCAACCCCATCTCTCTGGACAACTATTGTGTTCGTTCCGCAGTCCCGTCCACCGTACGAGCCCGAGTCGACCTTGCTGGAGAGAAGTAAAAGTCTCCCGATAGACATTTATGTCAGGTGTGACCTCGACGACGAGGACGACGAGGACGATTTCCCTCCTTCCGCCGACGACCTCAGATCCTTGTTTGTTTTGCTCATTCCCCACATCCACCGTTGGCGCACCATGGAAGTCAGCGTCTCGGACTATTGCCTTATGTATGTATTTCTCCAAGCGGCCTCAGATTCTTCGGTTCCCGCAGCATCTCAGCTCCAGACGCTCGAACTTTATGACCACGAAGAGACAGGAGACCACGACACGTTTCAGTATCCAAGCAGCTTAAAGCATTTTACGCTGTTTTCCGGGTCTGCCCCTCTGCTTACAAAGTTAGTCCTTTGGGGAGTCCACGTCGATTGGGATCAGCCATGGATTGCCTCCGCGTCGAATCTTAGAGATCTCGAGTTGGCATATCATACAGAGGATGTCCGTCCCACCTGGACTCAATTTGTCACAATCTTGCGGGGTGCGTCCGGTCTTGAGAAGCTCGGATTACGCCAGTCAGGACCTTCCGGGGACCCACCGGGATGGTTCATCGAGCCGACTGCTGGAGTTCCCTCAGATCTCAATGCTCCCATTCGACTTTTGCGGGTGAAACATTTCATCTTCATGTTCCAGCCACCAGCATATGCCATCGGCTTACTCCGCAAGTTGTATCTGCCTGCGGTGAAAAGCCTATATCTGGACTTCGATAGTGACGACGATTACACAGACTTTGTTCAGGAACTCGCCAGGCCAATTGTTTCCCTAACACCAATCCAAGAACAGCCACGCAGCTTGCTGAGCAGCCTTGCATGTCTAAAGCTATCGGCACTCCCCTGTCGCACCGAATGTGTGGAGAGGCTTTATGGCGAACTTCAGAACCTCGCCTCACTCGAAATTTCATTGGACTATCTCCACCCTCACTTCCTCAGTGTTCTGTTCACGCCATGTTCATTGCCCGGGGGCGATGCTCTTTGGCTACCTCGACTTGAGAGATTATACGTCTCTGGAACCTCTGGGGATGTTCTCCGAGAGCTCGTCTTAAAAAGAAGGGAAGCGGGAGTACCCCTTGCTTCGTTGTACGTAGAGTCGCAGTGCGACATCGACGATGGAGACGTGGAGTGGTTGAAGGAGAATGTGAAGACGTTCAGCTTTTATGAAGGAAGCGACATCGAGGATGAGCTAGACGATGAAGATGTTGATGTTGATGTTGCCGATCTCTATGGTGATGAGGACGCCGATGAAGATGAATGGTCGGATGTGAGCGCTACCTTTTGAATTGTACATTGGTCGAGGCTTTAGATGTATTTTTATTTCTTGGCCTACTTATTTTTCCTATGCTTTCGTTTGTACACACGCGGGGATCACTGTTCCACCTACTAGGTTATCACCCTAGTACCCGAAGGGACGAATCCTGTGTCTATGCTGCTGGAACAGGTATCCTGGCTCCGAAACTCAGATGAGTCCCTTGTTCCATAACAATATCTTGCAATCGGTGTTCGTCAACAACAGAAAATACTACCAAACTTTTGCTGTGTTGTTGACCTCGACTCAGTACAGTTGACGGAGTCGTGTGAGATCTGTTTAGAAGTGTAGTGCGTCAATTTTGGGCCTTTCCAATGTGGATTAGCTTGCCTGCTGTGTAGTGAGGTTGATGACTCGGATGATGACTCGGTGCCATGACTGTGAGGCATCTGTCATACTCACAATGATCAAAGTGTTTCATCTGAAGTTCCGATCATAAGGGGTCACTGTTTTGTCCTGCCCATTCGTGTAAAAAATTCGCTCCGGTTAGTGATGATCGCGAGCTTGGATCAAGAGCTCAAGTCTTGTCTACAGTGTTTCTTCAACGCAGCGCACTCGAGTTTCAGGGTCAAAACTCAGCGCTTCCTGTCGTGAGGTTTTCTTTTTCCAAGGAACAACTCAGGTCCAAGGTGAGATCTAGCCAAGATGTGTGCACTGCTGCGGCGTTCTCAGGGGTCCAATCATAACTTGCCGCATGTTCCTGGTAACTGCGCTAGCCAAGTTAGTTCTGTGCGGATCCCAAGCACTCGAACCCACTCTTCGCATTGGTTTCGTGGGCCATTGTTCCTGCAGAAGTATGAACCTGAACAGAGATATTAGGAAGTGGGATATGGCAGGTCTCGACAGAGATGGCGTAAATAATCGGAAGTATCCGAGTCCTTGGCTTCCAGTGACTCCACCTTACCTCCTTGCTTGTGTCCGTCTCAGGCTGCGAAGCGACGTGTGACGACTGACAATGACGAACGCCTTTCTGGCGGGAGAAAAGGAACCATTCTTTACCCACAGTCCGATCGGTCGTCGCATAGACTTGGAGTCCTTCAAGCTCGGACTCCAGGAAAACTAGCACTCGAACAGAAGCAGGCGTTAACTGTGCACAAATCAAAACAATTGTGTCCGTTTGGGTGTGTCGATTGCTGTCTAGATTCCTTCCGTGAGCAAGCTCGAGCCTATATTACTTATGTAAAACCATCGTTGACCACATTCACGTCTACCCGACGGCCCCTCCAATCATCCTCTCTCAACCACCACCATCGCACGTAAGTTTCTCATCACAGATGGCTACGGTCGCGGCGTCCACGCCAAGGGCAAGCCTGGATACAGTCGGTCTTTGATGCATTTCCACTCGGATTCCCCACCTCGCAACGTTGTCTTCGTCAACCTGGGTGTTGGGTCCGAATCCGGGGTAAAGGGCGTTTGGGTACGTGAACGCGGGTCCTTCAACCTGGGGCTGTTGACGAACGGCGATTGTCTTGCAGTCCGTCAAACCTGGGCTCACCGCGCAACGACACGTTCGCCAACTTTGCGACGATCTGGGGTATCGTGCGTTGGGATACGTTAAAACCGATCCTTGTAACCCGGGGCCGTCAACGAACAACGATTGTGGGCACCCGGGATACAGATCATCACTTTGAGTGGTTCTGGCTGGGTGCGTCACGGTGTGTCGCGTTTCGTTCTCGTGTCGTGAAAACTGACGTGCACGCGGCAGACATCCGACAGCGGTGACGTACAAGATCATGGCCGACTAGTCTTGACGGTTGTACGTTGGGTTTTCATCGCATCAATCCATCAAAAGCTGGGATTTCGCAAGGTTAAGTAGCGTCTGCGCTTTGTATCCCTACACTAATTTTCACCGTTATCACTGGACGATATCGCCGGCGCCGCGCGGTCGCTCGGTCAGTCCTACGCACACACCCTCTACCATTGGGGTCCCCCCTTCCCTTGCGTACCTCCTTGCATGTGCCCATCTTGGATGCCGCCGATCGGACAAGCCTTTAGGACCGGTCAGACGAGATTGTCCAATCGGTTGTCGCTGTTTACTAGATACACTACACCAGACCCGGAATATTAACGAGTGGTGGTAAGTCCGTCTACCGGATGAAGCATACATAGCGGCGTCATCCGTGATAAATCTAACACTGTCCTCGTCCCGTTTCATTCGAGATTTTCCAGATGTGTAGCGTAGCACTAGGGGAAACCCCTGTGCTGGTACCGAGTTCTGCAGTCTGGGAGCATTGCGTTGGGCATACAGTCGCCGGTATATATTGAACACCTCCGTGCCGCGTTGTGAGACTCTGGGTTAGACCCTTTGGGTCGATTAGGGAATGGTAATATTGTTACGAACCTCGATCTGAGTCGATCCAGTGACTCGTGGCACGAAGAGATCGTTCATTTAATACTGTATGTAGTTTCTCTTCGAATACCTGAGTATTACCCGTGACTGATGGCCACTCAAATTCGCCTCCGACGTGCTGCGTGCGGAGAGACATGTTTTGCCTGGTAACAACCAAGATGTAAGCACTTATGTGTCGTATCGAACTTCTGGCCGCTTTGGCCAGCTCATCGCATGTCAGACCTATGACACAAAAAAAACAATTTACATACATTGTGGCCGGGGAGGCCGGGGCCTCGGTGGGGGCGAAGCCCCTCGGAGGAGTGCCAGGGTCCTGGCGCAGTGGCTGGCGTCCTGTAGCTAGTCGCTCTCGTAACTAGACACCACCTACCACCACCTACCACCACCTTGCCTGGGCCATTAGCAGGGGGATTCCCCCTCTCCAGCATACATAGTTGACTGCAAACTCGACGCCCACATCGACAAAACGAGCTTGCACGGTTCCAATAACATTTATATTCACATTCGCGTACGCAACACGTTTGGGCTACAAAAATTCACGTCCGTCCTGACATCTTGATACAAAAAAAGTGCATGCGTTTGCTTCCTTCCTTCGCTTTCACCTTCTGACAGCTCCGGGAATCGGATTGAGCTGGAACATTTGGCCATAATAGTCATCAGGAGCGACGGGTGCAATCATATCTGAATGGCATCTCAATCAGCGACGAACGAAACTAGTGAACGTCAAGGAAAGGTTAGGAATGTGTGATACCTGATTGCCCGCGACGGTCCATACGTTTTTCATGTCCTTGTCGACGCCGATGCTAGCCGTGGCGCGGCATGAGCGATAGGTGATGCATGCATGCCTCATGCACTTACAGGTACGCGTTCTCGTAGGCGGGCTGAAGGTACCATTCCTTGTCGGCAGTCTGATCGTCCGTCGCATACACCTGTCCGTTGAGCTCCATCGTGTACTTGAGCGGGAGTGCAGACAAGTGGACTGGGCCAGGGGCGACCTTTGCTGGCGACGTGGTCCACTACACACCACGCGTGTCAGGTTCGTGCTCTCGATTCGGGACAGGGCCAGGAGGTTACCTTGGTGTCAAAGCCGAGTTCGACGGGGACGCGGAAGCAGTCCAGGTTCTGGTCAACAGGTAGACCCACTGAAGCTCCCCTGCCGTGGTAGACCGAATACATGCTGTATTGAATAACGGATTTCTTAGACATGTCTGTGTTCGGTGTGGGTTGGGAAGGATATTGGGATGGGGGATAGATACCCTTGGTTTGGCTGACCTTTTTGTACAGGTGTTTGATCACGGGTCCCGAGACGGGACCGAATTATGGAACGTGTCAAAGCAACCGGACACCCCAAGATAATCAAAATGAATATGTATGAACGCACCAAGCTAGGCCAAGACGAGTATCGCTGCAACTCGGCACCTTGATTACCCCAGTTCTGATAGACGGAGTCGGAGTCAGTTCAATCATTGCAATGTAAGGGCGCCACACAAGGAATGTTCCTTGCCATCGTACGTACTTTGCAGGGATGCGACGAGTGGAAGAAATGAAACGCGAGGCTTAGTGTCCAACCCTGAACTTGAAGTGATTCGGTGTCCGGTCGAATCTGATCGAAAATGTCCGACAAGATCTCCTCGTGCGAGTCACTTGGTTGACTCAGGCCGAGTTTTTTTTTTTTTGAACAAGATGCCCCATTTCTTCTTCGTCGAGTACCTGTTTGAGCATCAAAGACTGCAGGCCCGCTCAGTCACGGTCAAACCTGGTAAAAGCGAACAAGGAACCGGCCGCTGAGAGGCAGGAACCGGCGGTATAAAAGGTGTAATTTGTGAATTTTGAATACAAAAATACAGGAAAGGGATAGTGAGTGGCATCACGTCGAGGACTTTGAATGGACGAAGAGCAGATAAGAAAGACGTAAATAAACGCACTAAAGATCCGACGGCATCCACGCGCTATAAGCCAGCCAGACTTGAATGATCTAGACACCTTATGGTCAGAGCGGGTGGCTCATAGCATTCCGGGATGACGTCAAGGGATGGCATGCAAAGCGATTTGCAACGCTTTCAAAACGATACGTGTACGTCCACCGGGCGCGTCGCTAGGAGGGTCATCGTCATCGAACCTGGAAGTGAGGACGCTAGTTGCAGGTGCGTGAGAAGCCGTTCGTTTTGCAATCTCAACGTCACGGTCGCGTTCGTCAACTTTGCAATATCGGTCGCCTTGTGCCCGCCGACGAACTTCTTGGAGTGCGATGTTTCGTTTTTGTGTCGCGAAAACTGACGAGCACACGGTAGGCTCATCATCGACGTCTCGGACGATTGTGTGTGGGGGCCGTTCTAATCTGTCCACGCGACGAATTCTGGGCGCCAAGGTGACAATGACATCTACGTTTTGTATCACTCGGCGGTCATTCTCACAAGTACTTACTCCCTCAGACTCAAGTCCGCTACTACTTCTATATTTTCTTATCAAGCCGTCAATATTTCGTGGGGACCGCTAGTTGACGGCGTCTTCTTGAAGCAGTCAACCAGACAGTCGGTGAAACAAGGTAAATATATGCAGGTGAGGTTATGTGGCCAGATTCATTACGATGTCTGAATGCTTGGTAGGTACCCGCTATCCTCGGGGACACCGACGATGAGGGAACATGGGTTGCCTCATAGAGACGCTGCGATATGCATTTGAATATATTGCTTGCTCAGGCTTTTCTCACTCACTAGTCTAAATGTGACATGAGCATGATCCTTCTGGCCCTCTGGGTATTCACTGCTAACACCACAACAGTACGAACGGAGAGTTTGTGACGTACCTTCAGCCAAGTAAGCCGTGTAACTGTGTTCTGGGTGGTGTTACTCACGAGACATCCACTGATAGCTTCCTCGTTGGTGTTCCTGAGGAAGATATCCAGAAAGTTGCCAAGGTCTACAAGGAAGATCCCACTTTAGTGATTACCAAGTGTTTTCGCCACAGCGCGATGATAACTTTTCATTTGACAGCGATCTCCATACAATGTCGGGCACACAAAGTGTTTGGAGCTACCGTAAGTTTCAGTCCATCCATTGATAAGTATCAGTCGAGCGATTATTTATAATAGTCTGGAAGAGAAACAAAGCTATTCCAACCCTAGGATCCTTCCACGGAACCGACCTCCAGGCGTTTTATGACATCACCGGGAAGACCGATTGGGTTGGCACTGACGCTCTCGGTGGGTCGACTCGTCTGTCCGCGCGCGTAGTAGCCGTCCGATTGACTGACATGCCTGCATTCGCAGTCAACTTTGCGAACAATCTCGATCCCAACGTCCCTCTTGTTGGTTATCCTGTTGGAGCGGTGCAGTCCCTGTTGGCGGACATCCGCTGGCTACAATATGACCATGATAGTCCTGTACTGTTGACCTTTGAGAACCCGAACGTGCTGACGTTGACGAACGACACTTTCAGGGCTAGGCGGTTCAAAATTTTAGACGAGGTACAAGAGTCGATGGGGTTGTAGGGTTGTAAGTCATTTGGGGACTCGGATGCACCCGGTCGTGTTCCCGCATGAACGATCAAGTTAGACTGTGTCGAATCCTGCGGTATACGTAGCATGGAAATCGTAATAGACGTCTATTCAGATGTCCAGGGAGAGAGCGGGATGCACACTAGGTTCAATCCGACACTCGGGGACCGTGGCTGGTGGCCAATCGACCTCATAACACAGCGTGCGCTATGAGTCATGGACGGAAGCGCGTCCTCCGTCGCCATGAACGCCTCGACGGAGGTACGTGGAGCTCTTTCATCAGCACGCGTACGCGATCAAGACCGAGACTCACGTCACGCCGTATGCGTGTGTGGATTGTCGTGAAAGAACTAGAAGCTAAAGATGTTTCACCTTTCACTGCGGAACAAGTCTATTGATGGTGAAGCCAACATCGAATCACGCTATTCCCTTGAATATCCGTTCTATCCGTCCTCGCACTCTACCCACGCCGACGCCGACGCCCACCATGACGCCCAGATCGACAGCAAGCACAGACAACGCGGCAAATATATACCTCGGCGCGAAAATCTTCCACACCATGAGGTGCCGCCTCAGCACGGTCGCAGAGGCAGCGCTCGCCAACAAGAGCATCATGAAATACAGCATCATAGCGAGACCCGCGCGCAACGAGGAGACCGTCAGGCCGCGTGGTGGAGGTAACGGGGCAAGATTCCAGAGTGCAAGGAGCGGCGATGCCAGGCCCATCAAGAAATGAGGACCGAGCGTATTGGTGATGACCGTGAACTGCGACATGGGGAAAGAAACCGTGGGTGTGAAGATGAAGCCTGCCTTCCATTGGAGTGAGGGGATCGTTGGCTGATGGCCAGTCCCGTAGAACGTGTGCACCGCTAGAAGCGCAAGAGGAACGACTTCTGAGAATGAGAGCTCTCGTTTGAGTGCGTCAAGGTTCAACGCCGTCGTTAGTTTTCCAGATGCAAATGCATCACCGAGCCCTTGGACGTCCCGAACACTGTCGACAATCTCGAGATGTGCCAGAAGAGCTATGGTTGCAAGCCCCAAAGCCACCTGTCCGGTAAGCTGCATGCAAAGCCAGACAACACTCAAAAAGATCGTCCAGAATACAAGGTATGGCGACCCGAACGCATTGGCAAATCCAAGAACGGTCACTTTCTTCGTCTGTTGTGGCTGTTGTGGTGCGGATGTATGGCTGTCCTCAGTGTTGACCTCGAGGCAAACAGGTGTTGTCCACCATAACGTGATTCCACCGAACGCTATTGCCGCAAAACATAGTCTGGCTACCATTGTCCGTATCAGGCGGGACAGGGCGTCTATGTCGTCTCCGAACAACCCCGTCGAGTGAACCCATTCCAAAATCCAAAAGCCGGTTCCAGCTAGCAGCGCAGACGTAAGTATCCAGGGGAAGAACATTCCTGCCAAGCCTCTTTCTGATTTCGAAATGCGCAGAATGTACCTGATGGCGAACGAGAGGACGAACGCGAAGAGTGGCGCGACAAATAAGGCGAGCACAGGTGGAGCGGACGAGGTGGGGGACGCATAGAATGTCACGGTGCAATAAGGGTGTTGTTCCTCTCTACACACCGTGCTCAATGCCATCAGCCTGACACAGACAGCAAAGACCCCGGAAAGGCCAAGGATACGATATCGAAGACGAGGTGTTGGCGCAGTGAATCCGATCAAAAAGGATGGAACAAGCGATGTGACAGTGAGGAAAAGGACGGTGCGGTCCTCCCAGATAGTAAATGAATTGGAAGCGAAACACAATGCATGAAGGACGGGAATGATCGGGATGGAGATCAACTGTTCACGGTGGAACCTTGGTCGGCACGAGAGTATAAACATCAGTGTCGACACCAGTGCGCCGCCGAAGAGGGTGGAGTGATGGAGATGGACACCTTCCAAAAAGCTTTGCAGGAGGAAATAAGCTATGCTCCCGAACGCTAGCCCAGGAACGACGTTTTTGTATGTACTAGATAACACCCCTGTAAGACGTTCCTCCGAATGTTCGGTGTCCTCGCCAAGTAAACGGTATGCACAACATATAGCGATAACCCCGAGGGTTATGATAGTAAGGCCGGCGCCAATTAGTGGGAGACTGAACCGTGCCCAAAGAGTTCGACACGCGAATAACGAGAGACGGGTAAAATCCCAGAGAGCAATAAGGGAGTCTTCGGATGAAGCGGACGCCTGGCTCTCTGAAAGTCGAGACCAAAATCCATCGAGTTCGCCGCCAGACGGACTCGCACGATAAGCGTCCAGATACTGTTTGATTTGATTCGCGTTGAGTTCGAGGGCTCTCTGAACCCCTGGTTTGTTCCTTCCGCGGTCGAAAACCTCTGGGATGATGCTCCCAAGGTTGTTAAACGGAATGGGGAGACCGAGGAGAAGCGATATTGTGGGGACAAGGTCAATTTGTTGAATGGATCGATGAGGAACAGTCTCTCCCGGAAATACGATGGTGGGGATGAGGCTGTCCGGCAGCGGTGCTGATGCTCGGGATAACGCCGCGCCTTTGCTGTAGATCCACACCGCAGACATGGTCTCTAGAATGCTGTCTCCGCCGTGGTTGCCCGTACGGTCCATTCCATGATCCCCGAGTAAGACCAGTAGGGTATCCTCGTCAATGACCGTGACAAGCTCGGCAAGGAAGTCGTTCATTTGCTCCAATTTGGCCTTCATGACTGGGTGGTCAGGGCCAACGCGGTGGCCGACGTGGTCAACACCTAGGCCATGACCGATTGCAATGCCCCAGGAGGATGAATGATGCTTGACTAGGGGTAAGAGATTCGAAATGACGCCTTCGTCGACTGTGTGCAAGTCCTCGACATTGAACGAGTCGAACGGGAAGGACATATTGTGATCGAGAATGTGGGGGAAAAGTGTCATCCAGGTATCATCGCCAGCGAGAGCAACCTTTCAGGCACTCAGAACAGAAAAAATTGAGAGCGAAGCGCGTAGCTGACCTTGCCACCCGCAGCCACGAGCTGGTGCAGGAGCGAATCTTCGATTATTTCTGAGCCGCCAAAGCTCTCTCCAGCATCGACGAATGTGGGGAGTGAGCCCGTTGTGAGACCCTTGATACGCTGGAGTGTTGTGGTTGGTGGGTCGGCATGGGCGTTGAATATGAACGAGTGTTGTGGATATGCGGCAGTGAGTTCGCGTGGCAGAGTCAGGACATTGTGATGGTATGGCGAAGGGGGTTCTGGGGGATGGCCAGAGACGAAATCGAATCGGAGCGCGTCGATGATGAATATGACCGCTCTTTTGTGCGTCGCAAGCGAGGTACAGTCATCATCGTTGCATGCGTTCTGGTCTGGAAGAGACAGCCGGCTGAGGAGAAATCCCTTGGTGAACAGGTATATCCCAACGCAGTGAACAAGGAAGAGCCAAGTCAACAGACGGAGTCCAGCAAACATTACAACAGTACCATGGGAAATCTCTGACTCAAGTCCTTCAACCCAAACGCCAGCCTGAGACACCCGGATCGATCAAGATCATTACAAAACTTTGCCAGGTCAGTAGCACCGCGCACAGTGATGGAATGCGTGGGCTCATTTGTTCAGTACCCGGGTCCTACTCTTCCAACACAGCACAACCTATACCACCGTAGTCCGCGAACCAGCATCATGGATTCAAAAAGTACTTGTTTATTGTTCTCGGAGTGGACAATTAACACACGGTGTACTTGGCAGTCAAAGAGCTGCATTCACGCGCAGAGTCTCTGGCCGAAGAATTTGAGCGGGGCGGGGGGACTAATTGTATCGACGAGGCAGTTAACCTCGATCGTGAAGCACTGGTGTTTTGTCCGCCTGGCCACCCAGAACGAGACATCTCGTTGAATCAACTTGCAGTCCGTCTTAGCAATCGTTACCAACAACTTGGAAGGATGAGCGACATTGAGGAGGCCATCATCCTCGGGCGAGAAGCCCTTAGCCTTCGACCTCATGCACACCCTTATCGGTGGGAGTCATTGAGCAAACTTGCAGTAGATGTCTTCACCCGGTACGGGGAGTTGGGAGCCAGGGAGGACCTTGACGAGGCCATCGCCCTCGACCGAGAAGCCCTTGACCTGCGACCACAAGGGCACCCTGGTCGGTCCAT
>JBBPTB010000578.1:0-17748 GCA_038093875.1 Boletus tylopilopsis | reverse complement strand
CTAGCAACGCCCTTGTTGACCCGACGGTCCGTGCACCGTCACCTACAGTATATAAACCCTTGTCGCAGTAGTAGGACTCCCTAAGTTAGTTCTACGCAATACACTGCGTTGTATCTGCTCCCTCTCAACGGAACTCTCTCCTTGCACGTTCCACGCAGGACTTGACTTGCCTCGACCGTATCCAAGTGGAACCGGGACCACTCGCCTTTCCAATAGGCTCTTACAAGAGTGCGGAAGGCAGCGCCAGCTTGTGCTTGCCCAAGCTGTCACCTTATCAAACGGGCCTCCTACTACTTGGCATACTCGCTTTGCTCTTTGCTCTCGCTTCCGCTTTCACCTATTACTTCGCTCTCCGTCAACTCCGTGTTCCAGGAGTTGACTCAACGCGGTAAGCGTAACAGTAAGCATCCTTGATGGACATTGGAAGCTTGTTGTCTGGACCGGATTGGGCTGCGCCTGCAAAGATGTGATCTTTGAGTGCTTCCTGCATGCTGACAAAAGCACCAGGTATGGCTCGATCATCACTGGATTTAGTAGGGAGTGGTTCCGGATGTGATGGATTTCCCCCCGCTTCCTCCTATGTCCATGGTGCTTGACATATTTCCTCATGCTGAGCTTGCCGTTGCACTTCCTCATCAACTGTGTGGATGTAATCCTTGTTTCTGTTTGCAGCTTGGTGTGCTCTACCACTTCTCTGGACTCCACCTATGATATCGGCTGGAGGTCACAATGGGGAAGGTGGTTGGATTGGAGGTCACAAGGGTGCAGACACAGGAGGATCTGGAATCGCAGGTGGTGGAGCTGGGGCAGGTTGTTGGAGGTGAAGCTGGCTAAGACTGCTTGCGAGGATATCTACAGCATTGTCTGGAAGTTATACCTGTCACTCCAGGTTCACTGGATCCTGTTTAACCATGTCCAGGTCCAGTTTAAACATGTCTGGGTCCGGTTTAACAATATCTGGATCCGCTGGATTG
Organism: Boletus tylopilopsis; assembly: GCA_038093875.1. Taxonomy (NCBI): domain Eukaryota; kingdom Fungi; phylum Basidiomycota; class Agaricomycetes; order Boletales; family Boletaceae; genus Boletus; species Boletus tylopilopsis. The sequence goes on along the minus strand of JBBPTB010000578.1, from coordinate 16,774 downwards.
GCTCCCACTGGATCTGGATTGGGTGCTCCCACTGCTGGAGGGATGTCTGGGATGCATGGAGGTTCAGGACCATCGTCATCGTCATTTTCATCACACCCTGGCTGATTCAGGTGCTTTGGAAGAAGTTGTTACGCTTACTGCGAGCACGTGCCCAAGCGGAATAAACGCGAGTCAAGGAGAGGTCAGATCAATAGTGAGCCGAAGGCGAACCTTGTGCACTGCGAGCTAGAGGCCCAGCGGAGTGCGCATCCTGTACACAAAGTTAGGCCAACGACCAGCTAAGGTGTGACCTACAACGAGCTCGACGCTAAATAGAGCGAGGAGCGCTTGGAATGTTCACGAAGGTCAAGAGGGACGGGGTCTTGACGTCCGAACACCAGTACACCAGTAAACCAGGTAGATTGCAAGGGCACACTTAAGTGCAGGGGGATTGCAGTACACAATGGCATAGAACTAGCTTAAGGGTCCATAGCTAGTACTCTGGTCTCTATATACTATCCAGTATGGCGCATGGGCCATCTGGGCAAGGGGTGTCCTCTTAATGAGGAACAAGGGCCTTCCCACATCGGGAAGGGGGCAAAGGGCAATACCTGAATGGCAAGACAGCCATCAGGGCTAACGGGCTCCCGCTGTCAGAGAAGAGCAGAAGATGGTCAAGGGGACCAGCAGGATCAGAAGGAAGGCTAGGTGAAACATGAACCTAGCCTGACGTAATGCCTACGATGGGAATGCTCATCCATCGGGCGTACACAGCTGGATGGAGGGTCAAGAACGGTGCTCCGCAGCAAGAAGGAAACTAGCTTGTAGTACATGGGATCCGCTGTCTGGGTATACGAGGATCAGCGAGTGTATAGACAACGGATCGGGAAAAGTATCGTGGCCACGATGGGAACTCCCATCTGTTGGGTGAACTAGGGTTGCCTATAGCAACCACGAGTTGTTGTGAGTCATGCCCCGATCTAGGCATCGGGGGAGGTCGTGTCGCGAGGAGCTAGGGTCCATGGTTACCCCTAGGGCTGAGGGTGTCTGAGGTTGCCCCTCCGGGTGTCACGAGTGTCGAGGGAACACAGGTTACCCCTCGGGGATCCAGTTTAGTGTCATGGCGGACGTGGGCGCGAGGGAACAATGGTTACCCCTTGTGTGTCCAGTTTAGGGTCGTGGCGGACCAACAAAGGAAGGGTGGTGTACTCCTACGGCGAGTACTGCGTGAGTGAGCATTCGAGCTCCTCAGGGCGGAAGGCGTCTGCTAGGCCTTCATGATAAGGGTGTGTCCCATCCGTCAAGGGTGAATGGTGAAGAGCGTGAGGTCATGTTCCGACCAGTGGGGAGATGGAGAATGGGGGTGATATGTGCGGGATTCCTCCTCGACTTCTTCTCCAAGAAGTGGGGGTGTTGGCGGACAGATGAGCTCAAGCTTGCTCTCGTTGGTGGTGTCGACTGCTTGAGTCCCTTGGCTCATTCCTCACTCTGACCCAGAGGGCTCTAACGAGGCCAGCCACCCGTTGATGGAGACAGTGTGTGACTCCTGGGATGTGCTCACTAGCTACGTTCAGTGGCGCTTGGTTCCCTCAACTCTGAGTATGCACTTGTGGTGATCAGTGGTGATCAGCAGGGTGCGTATAGGTGTATGTGTACTTCTTGTCTTGTTCTTGACTTGCATGGATCCTAAAACTCGTCCTGCAAGTTATAAGGTAAGCGTAAGATAGTCTTGTCCTAATGAAATAACCAGCCTGTGACTACACTTAAGAGTCTAGCGCTTAGGTTATAACAAGAGGCAGAGGATGAGGGGAATATAATGTCGTTGGCGGGGAAAGACCAAGAGGACAAGACTGCCCCTTGGCCGCTGCATTCATGGGATTTATATACTACCTAGGGGTTTGGCCATGTTTGGCCCTAATCTACTGATACATAGATATATAAGGGAAAACATGTGGTAATGGTGAGGCAAGGCATGCTGATACTGTGAGGCGCATAGCCATGGAAGGTTCTGGAAGGAAAGAAGCGCGAACATGCCTGATGTGTGTGTAGTACATGAGGTGTGGCAGTATGGAAGATCTGCCAATAGATAAGATGAAAGGCATACCCATCGTGCATGGTGGTGGATGAATGAAAGATCTAGTGGATCTAGATCTGTGAAAGGGTTAAAGGGGGCATCCGTGAGCGTGAGGTGAATAAGTGAAAGAGAGGTGAAAGAGAAAGGGCATCCATGAGGTGCGAGTGAAGAGCAGAAAGCAGGGATCAGTAAGTGATCCATGTGATAAGATAAGATCAGAAGATAAGATAAGATGAAAGGAAAGAAACAACTAAGTCCATTAGACTGTAACCATAACAGAATCTTTTACCTCATCTTTTTGGTTATATTTAGGTATAGGATTCATACTTCTTTCCTACAGTCTCGGGATATGTCCAGACTATAAAGTCTTGCACTTAGGGATTCTTGAATCTCACCCTTCTTTCCATGCAATGTCTGGTCACCCTCATGTTGTCTCATCTCTGGCCCTTGTCCTTGGTCAGTTTCTTTCATATCTGGTACTCATAGTATCTGGATCTTCATCTATCTTGTCATCCTTGTGCTTGACTGCCTTGGATCAGTCTTCCTTTTTCATCTCCTTGTCTGTTTCTTTCATCCCTTTCATATCCATTCTCAATCCTATCCAGACACGTCATATCCATCCTCAATCCGATCTGGATCTGACCAGACCAACTTCCATCATGCTAGGACATGGTCATAGCTACCCCTTGAACTATGCAACCAACTACCCTCCCTTGGGATGAGTTTGTACTCGCTCCCGCCTTCTTTCTACCAGTCCAACTGGACTACCATCTCTTCAACACAGTGTATTGTGTAGAACTAACTTGGGGGTCTACTATTGTACAGGCTGGGCTTATATACGATGTGAGACGGTGCATGGACCATTTGTTACGCTTACCGCATTGTGTCTACTCCTGGAACGTGGAGTTGATGGAGGGCGAGGCAATAGGTGAGAGCGGAAGCGAGAACAAAGAGCAAAGCGAGTATGCCAAGTAGTAGGAGGCCCGTTTGATAAGGCGACAGCTTGGGCAAGCACAAGCTGGCGCTGCCTTCCGCACTCTCGTAAGAGCCTATTGGAAAGGCAAGTGGTCCCGGTTCCACTCGGATACGGTCGAGGCAAGTCAAGCCTTGGTCTGGAATGAACCAAGGGAGAGTTCTGTCGAAAGGGAGCGAATACAACACAGTGGATTGTGTAGAACTAACTTGAGGTGTCTACTACAGAGACACGGGTTTATATACTAACAGAGACAGCGCATGGACCGTCGGGTGAACAAGGGCGTTGCTAGCGACGGTGAGAAGATCTATGGATCAAGGAGCTCTGCTGTCAGGAAGAGCGGAAGGAAATGGAACAGCAGAGTGACAAGCAAAACACTACCATAGTGACCCTACGAGTCTGGAATGACTTGTGGTTGTACATGCTTGGAATCGGGTGAATACGGGGAAAACATCGGATGGGACCAGGTGTCCCATCATGAGGAGAAAATGAGTCCGGTGACAAGAAAGAAAAAATGAACCGGTACCAGGCATTCCATAACACCATTGGGAAAGTAAGGGTGTTGCTAGCAATGGTGAGAACTCTAAGGGTAAACAGAGCTCTGCTGTCAGAAAGAGTGGAATGGACAGGATCAGTGGAGCAATAAGTGAAACAATACCAAGGTGATCCTACATGTCTGAGATGACATGTGGTTGTACAACATTGCAATCGGGTGTAGTCAGGAAAACATTGGATAGGACTGGGTGTCCCATTGTGAGGAGAAGATAAGTCCAAAAGAACAGGAAAAATAATTGATACCAGGAGAATCGTAACAAGTAGGCACTGGAAGCCTTGGTAACAGGGGAGTACTAGCCATGGACTGCATACTTGATGCCAATGCTGCCAATGGAGTCATTGTGCACATTTGGTCACCAAAGTTATATTGACTTGGTGTGTATCCATTATACCCATCCATGTCACTGATAGTCCTGTGCTGAGATAAGTGGAACTCCAGCCATAAACAGTGAGCAACAAAACTATTCCAATAACTAACCCTAACACAGTGTGCGAAGTGCACTGCAAACACACGTGGGAATTTCGCTTAGCTTTGGTGGAGCCAAATAGAGTACATTCACTTAGCTACGAATCGACCCCTGGATGATGTAATTCGGCCCAGTGGCTGTGGGGATATGACCATTTTAAGTCACTCATGTCATTGGAACAGTTTTGTTGCTGGTATAGGGGTATTGCAAATTAGTATGAAGTGTATCCTCCTTTGGCCTTGATAACCTCCTGAACCCTTCTTGGCATGCTCTCAATCAATCTCTGACACTCCTCCACCTCAATCTTGTACCACTCTTCTTGAATCCTCTCCCAAAGTTCCAATACCCCTTTGGGTGGCTGTTATGCTTACTGCAAGCACATGCCCTGGCAGAATAGGTGTGAGTTGAGAGGAAGTCAGATCAATAGTAGGTCGAAGGTTATCCTTGTGCACTGCAAGTGAGAGGCCCAGCAAAGTGCACATCCTGTACACAAGAGTATGTTATGGATTGTGTGGTACCGACTATTTTTCCTTCTTGTCATTGGACTTATTCTCTCCTCATGATGGGACACCTGGTTCCATCCAATGTTTTCCCCAATCCCATCCGATAGTTACAATGTACAACCACGAATCATTCCAGACTCATAGGGTCACCATGGTAGTGTTTCACCTGTCACTCCACTGATCCTCTTCCTTCTGCTCTTCCTGACAGTGGAGCTCCTTGATCCATAGACTTCTCACCGTCACTAGCAATGCCCTTGATCACCCGACAGTCCATGCACCATCTTTGTTAGTATATAAACCCATGTCTCTGTAGTAGACACCCTAAGTTAGTTCTACACAATACACTGCATCATACTTGTCTCCTCTTGACAGAACTCTCCCTTTGTCCGTTCCAGATGAAGGCTTGACTTGCCTCAACCGTATCCGAGTGGAACCAGGACCACTTGCCTTTCCAATAGGCTCTTATGAGAGTGCAGAAGGCAGCGCCAGCTTGTGCTTGCCCAAGCTGTTGCCTTATCAAACGGGCCTCCTACTACTTGGCATCCTCTTGCTGTTGTTCTCTTGTGCCTCTGCTTTCTCCTATTACTTCGCCCTCCATCGACTCCACATTCCAGGAGATGACTTGACACGGTAAGCATAACAGAGTAAGGTCAACAACCAGCTAAGGTGTGACCTATGACAAGCTCGACCCCTAAGGTGAGTGAGGAGTGCTTGAAATGCTAGCAAAGGTCAAGAGGGACGAGGTCTTGATGTCCTAGCACTAGTACACCAGTAAAGCAAGTAGATTGCAAGGGCACACTTAAGTGCAGGGAGTATTGCAGTGATACAGGCGTAGAACTAGCTTAGTGATCCTAGCTAGTACTCTGGGTCTTTATACTATACCAGAATGGTGCACAGACCATCTGGGCAAAGGGTGTCCTCCTAAAGAGAAACAATGTTACGCTTACCATGTTGGGTCATCTCCTGGAACATGGAGTCGACGGAGGGTGAAGTAATAGGTAAAAGCAGAGGCACAAGAGAACAACAGTAAGAGGATGCCGAGTAGTAGGAGGCCCATTTGATAAGGCGACAGCTTGGGCAAGCACAAGCTGGCGCTGCCCTCCGCACTCTCGTAAGAGCCTATAGGAAAGGGCAAGTGGTCCTGGTTCCACTTGGATATGATCAAGGCAAGTCAAGCCTTCGCCTGGAACGGGCAAAGGGAGAGTTCCGTTGAAAGGGAGACAAGTTACAATGCAGTATATTGCATAGAACTAACTTGGGGTGTCTACTACAGAGACACGGGTTTATATACTAACAAGGACGGTGCACAGACCGTCGGGTAAACAAGGGCGTCACTGGTGACGGTGAGAAGTCTATGGGTCAAGGAGCTCCACTGTCAGGAAGAGCGAAAGGAAGGGATCAGTGGAGCAATACATGAAACACTACCATAGCGACCCTACAAGTCTGGAATGACTTGTGGTCATACATCATCGGATGCGGATGGAATCAGGGAAAACATCGGATGGGACCAGGTGTCCCATTGTGAGGAGAGAATGAGTCCGATAGTAAGAAAGAAAATAAACTGGTATGCTGCAATCCATAACATTAGCCCTCCTCTATGGGGTGAAGTCCCACCTTTGTCCAGTCCCTCTAGTCCCCCTCTTCCATGGATTCAGCAATCCCTGTCATTGGTCTCATAGTCCATGAGGTCGAAGGTGTTGTCGATTGATGGCCTTGACCAACAAAACTCCTCTGCATGTCCCTGGTGTCCGCATAAGAGGCAGGTCCGGAATGGGCAGTCCTTCTGCACATGCCTGGATGATGGCTTCCGGCAAATTGGACAGGTATACCAGGGACAGTCGGGCCATAAATGGTTCTTGCCATTGCATACGAAACATCGAAGGCAGTGGTATGGGGAGACGGAAGGAGTTGGGGATGGTGTATCAACAATGATTGGATTGGCCTTGGATCCGGATGCGGGTTGGGAGGAGGTTGGAGTAGCCAGGGGATTGCCTTTAACTGCTCGTTTTCCCTTGACATCCGAAGAGATAGTCCCGCCAAGGACATAAGTCTGTCCCTTGTTGGTTTTTCTTTTTTGGGCAGCAGGAACGGGCGCGGAAGCGGGGCAGTTGACAATGGGGATAGTGGCAAGGAACCTATCCACCACTCCCCCATTAGCGAAGGGATTCTTGATAATAGTTCTAGAGTGAATTCCTGGAGTAGGCTCCCTAGGGTCTCCCCCTCGGTCTGTGGACTCACAAGGGGGTGGCACAGGAATGGGGGAAGGGCTACAGACGGGCGTCAGGGTTTCAGGTGCCACAAGGGGATCATGGGGACTGATGGTGGGAAGGGGGTTGAGCTCGTTGGAACTCCCTTCCCAAGAGTGGAAGGGGTCATCCCAGGGGGAGGATTCGTCATCGAGGTAGAACCTCTGGTATTGGTGGGGTAGGGATCATACAAGAGGATGGAGGACAGGTCCACAGAGGAGGGGGTTGGCTCAGTTGAGCACCTGGATAATTCCTCTGGACAGGAGGTGCTCTGAGAGGGTTCGCTGGGCATCAGCGAGAGTGGTCCAGATGAGAACGTGAAGGGGGTTGGGCTCAATGGTATTCCCCATAGATCCCTCTTGGACTCTAAGGGCGATGTTGAGGGATTGGGTGACAGAGGCAAAGGCCACGAGGGATTGGTCAGCCATGAAGGCCACATTGTTCCAGAGTCCTCGATGAACGAGGGGGTTAGCAAGTATCGCAGTGACGGCATACCATCTGTACTCTGTGGGGAGGCGGTTGATTCGAACTGGCAGGATGTTGGGCAGATCATTGCATGACAGGGTAAGGGTGGCGAAGTTGTGGGTGGCAGTCATAGTAGGGGAACAAAGGATGGGGAGTGTTACATTTTGTCCTTCCTTGTCTTGTTTTGGACTTATCTTTTCTTTTCGTACGATGACTCCTCCTATCCCTGACTCACATCTTCTTAAGTAACCATTTGCTTCGTCATCGTACTTATTCCTTCCAGAACCTTCCATGCACAGCATCGACTTCGATGACTCGTTTCTACCTCATGTTGACTCGGCTGGTCACATGATCCTTCTTCATTGTTCTATGACATTCCATATTCTTAGTCATAGAATTACCTGTATTGTATATAAACCTCTGGATCCCCTTCGCTGGTTCTTCAGCTTGGGCTCCCAGAATACATTCTTCCTTGTCTCGTCTCCTCTAGTCTTCGTCCTACTACTTGAGTGGATGCTCCTTAGAACCATCGAACTATACTTGTGCCCGTCTGGCCAAGTCTCTAGAACCTTTGACTCTATGACCTCTGAACTCCTCAGTCAGCTAGAACCCTTGACCCTACGATGTCTGAATTCCTCAGTCGTCAAGAACCCTTGACCCTACGTCGTCCTATCTTCCTAGGACTCCTCTGATCCTTGAACTCTAGACCATATCTGGGCTACGCTTGAGTCAAGCGTAACAGGTAGCTAGACCCCTGAATGATCTCACAAAGAAGGAGAAAGTCTTTGAGTGGAAGGAGGCACAACAACACACATTTGACATGCTCAAAGAAGCATTTACCACAGCCCCTATCCTTGCATTCCCAGATAACAATTCTGAATTCAGGTTAGAGACCAATGCATTGGATTTCGCAACCAGCACAGTCTTATCTATTCAGAAGGATAACAAATGGCATCCTGTCGCATTCTCGTCTCGCTCAATGACACCAGAGCAGTGCAATTACCCAGTTGCAGATAAGGAAATGTTGAGTGTTATCCAAGCACTGGAAATATGGTGCCACTACCTTGAAGGGGTGAAACACAAGTTTGAGATATGGAATGACCATGCAAACCTGCAGTACTTCATGAAGGTGCAGGATCTTAATAGAAGACAGGCCCAATGGGCACAATATTTATCTCGCTTCAACTTCAAATGGCTTCACAAGCCAGGGGCAACCATGGAAAAGGTGGATGCTCTCTCACGCCAAGAAGACCATATGATCAGAGTTGAAGATGACAACAAAGGCATAACTATTATCACCCCGGAGAAGATTAGGACGACCTGCATCTTGATCTCCAATGAAGGGCATGAAATATTAAATCGCATTCGCAAAGCCACAAGTGTGCTGCACGAAAACAAGTTAAAGTACCTTGAAGAGAAGCACAATGTGTGCCGATTGGACAACAGAGTCCTATACGATGCCAAAGACAGGGTTTATGTCCCAGATGGGAATAATTTAAAGATGAATGTCATCACCCTGCACCACGACACGCCTATGGCAGGACACTCAGGGCATGAGAAGACCCTCGAGTTAATTCAAAGATCGTACTGGTGGCCTGGTGTCACCACTGACATAAAGGCCTATGTGGCTGCATGTGATAGATGTGCACATTTCAAGGGCTCTAATCAAGCCCCTGCTGGAAAACTGCACCCACTCAAAGTTCTGGATGTTCCATGGGAACACATATCCGCAGACTTCACCACAGACCTCCCACCTTCGAAAGGCTTTGATTCCATTTTAGTCATTGTTGATCGATTCAGCAAAGAAGTGGAATTCATTCCCATGGTAAAGACCATCACTGTGCTAGACATGGCTTGGCTATACCTGAATAATGTATGGAAGCACCATGGTCTTCCCAAGTCTATTATATCGGACTGAGGTCCACAATTCGCATCACAGGTGATGAAGGATATTTGCAAGCAGCTAGGAATAACTCCCAAACTCTCCACCACTCATCATCCGCAAATGGACGGACAAATGGAACGGATGAATCAGGATCTGCAGCAATATCTTCGCCTGTTTATGGCAGAAAAACAAGATCAATGGGTTGACTGGCTAGCGCCAGCTCAATTCAGTTATAATTCCAAAATGCAGGCATCTACTAAGAAGTCACCCTTCAGAGTCACCTGAACCTACGAATCTCACATGGGCATAGAGAACCTTGCAAGCAAGGCGCCAGCAGCCGAGCAATTCGTCAGGGACTTCCATGATGTCATCACACAAACAAAGTCTAATTTATTAGCAGCTCAGGAATGGATGAAGGTCCAAGCCGATAAGAAAAGATCTGAGGCACCACCCTACTCCAGCAGAGATAAGGTGTGGCTGTCCACAGATAACCTGCACTTGACACATGTTTCAAAGAAGCTCAGTGAATGATGACTTGGCCCATATGTCATCACTGACATGATCGGAAGCAATGCCATTAAATTAAGGCTTCTGAAGTCTATGAAAATCTATCCGGTCATTAACATCTCCTGCATTAAGCCATACAAGGAACACCTTGATGGTCAACCTGTACACAAGCCGGGACCTGTTGAGGTCACAGAAGATCATGATGATGAATATGAAGTCAATTACATCATCGACTCCCGTCTAAAGGGCAGGGCCCTTGAATATCTAGTCCACTGGAAAGGTTATGACAAAATGGATCGAACATGGGAACCAGTGTCAAATCTGAAACATGCTAAGGACGTTATCTCGGATTTCCACCAGGCGAAGCCTAGTGCTCCCCACAAGATTAAGGTTTCCCACACTGATTTCTCATCCCTTTTCAAGTCTTGTGAAAATCTCACTGAATACACTAAGGCACCTCCTTTTAATCGCCTGGAAGTCGATCCTTAGAAGGGGGGTAGTGTTATGGTTACAGTCTAATGGACTTAGTCATTTCTTTCCTTTCATCTTATCTTATCTTCTGATCTTATCTTATCGCATGGATCACTTACTGATCCCTGCTTTCTGCTCTTCACTCATGCCTCATGGACACCCTTTCTCTTTCACCTCTCTTTCACTTATTCACCTCATGCTCACGGACGCACCCTTTGACCCTTTCACAGATCTAGATCCACTAGATCTTCCATTCACCCACCGCCATGCATGATGGGTATGCCTTTCATCTTATCTATTGGCAGATCTTCCATACTGCCACACCTCATGTACTATGTGCACATCAGGCATGTTTGTGCTTCTTTCCTTCCAGAACCTTCCATGGCTATGTGCCTCACAGTATTGGCATGCCTTGCCTCACCGTTACCACATGTTTTCCCTTATATATCTATGTATTGGTAGATTAGGGCCAAACATGGCCAAACTCCTAGGTAGTATATAAACCCCATGAATGCAGCGGCCAAGGAGCAGTCTTGTCCTTTTGGTCTTTCCCCACCAATGACATTATACTCCCCTCGTCCTTTGCCTCTTGTTATAACCTAAGCACTAGACTCTTAAGTGTAGTCACAGGCTGGTTGTTTCAGAGCCAATCCGAGGTCTCGGTGTTCAGTCCATCAAGGCTACCTAGATTACAGATAGTATCAGCATAATGCACAAGAGAGTGAAACTTTGGGATGTTGAAATGATTGTGGCATCCGACATCTATAAATACATCCTTCAGACAGTGGAAGTTATTGAGAGCTTGCTGTAATGCCACAAGAGTGTCATCCATGTGTGAACGATACTGAGTGAGATGGATAAAGTCAAGAAGACTACAGGCTGCCTGCAGGACTTGTGGTTCAGCAATAGTCCCAATGAGTGCACCCAAAAATACTCATTCCAGCTGCTTGTGGTTGCCAGCAGTCCACTGTTTGACAGGGGAAATACCGTTTTTGAAGTGTTGAAGCCCAGGGAAGATGGGCATTGCCTGGAAGCATGCATTAAAGTGAGTCATCTCCGCGAGGGTGCTGCACCATTTCTTGAGGTGGTCCTTGACAATTCCTTGATGTAGTTGGTGGAGAATGTCAGAGGTGATGCAGATGAAAATGTCAGAGTGGGGGAGATCAAACCAGAACAGTGAGAAGACTGGGCACAAGCCTTCAGCAATGAATTTGGGTGGGTACTATTCAGTGGCTTGTGCATGGAGAACACATGACGTGTCTTGTTGATTGCACAGTGGGAATTGAAAATTCTCACCACATTGATCTGGTGGTATGAGGCACTTGGGGCATCAATTTTCAGTGCAACATGCCACCAAACATTGCTTGGGGTGGTCACCAATGAAAGCTGCAAGAATTGGGAAGACTCAGTGAATGTAACCATCTGCACACACCATGTCAATGTCATTCCACCCTGCTTCCACAAGTGGTTGAAGCAACAACTTCATGTAATAGTAATAGAGCTGATATCCTGTGACCAAGTTGTTTTCAAATGACGCCAGCTTTGAGACAGGTAGGTACTCCAGCAACACAGATGCATGGGATGAGGGTTCTCATCTCACATCCTTCAACAGGTTTCCAATCATCAAATACATGGGCCATGCTGTTTTATCCCCCTTGAACTGGGACAACTCAGTCTTATCGGATGCCAAGATCACTGGTGCAATGGTAGCACCTGCTGGCAATCAAGCCTGGATAATGGTTAGGATAATGGATGACAAGCAATGCCTTTCACTGACCTGTGTTTTCCACCACAAGTTGTTATGCTTACTGTGAGCACATGCCCAGGTGGAATAAATGCGAGTCGAAGAGAGGTCAGATCAATAGTAGACCGAAGGCAAACCTTGTGCACTGCAAGCTAGAGGCCCAGTGGAGTGCGTGTCCTGTACACAAAGTAAGGCTGACAACCAGCTAAGGTGTGACCTATGACGAGCTCAACTCTTAGTAGAGCGAGGCGGCTTGGAATGCAAGCGAGGTCAAAAGGGACAAGGTCTTGACGTCCTGGCACCAGTACACCAGCAAAGCGAGTGGATTGCAAGGGCACACTTAAGTGCAGGGAGTATTGCAGTACAACAGGCATAGAACTAGCTTAAGGGTCTCTAGCTAGTACTCTGGCTCTATATACCATCCAGAATGGTGCACAGACCATCTGGGCAAAGGGTGTCCTCCTAATGAGGAACAAGGGCCTTCCCACATCAGAAAGGGGGTGAAGGGTAATACCTGAATGGTAAGATGACCATCAGGGCTAACGGGATCCTGCTGTCAAGAAGAGCGGAAGGGGATCACTAAGGATCAACAGGATCAAATAGGAAGGATAGGTGAAACGTCAACCTATCCTGACACATGCCTCAGATGGCTAAAGGGGCCATTGGGCGTATGCAGCTGAATGGAGGGTCAAGAGTGGTGCTCCACAGCAAGAGGAGAAATACTAAGGTACTAGGATCCGCTGTCCGGGTAAACGAGGGTCAGCGAGCATAGTGACAGCGGATCAGGAATTGTATCCTAGCCACAACGGGAATGCTCTCATCCATCGGGCGGTCTAGGGTTGCCTATAGCAACCAGTGTCATAACGAGTCATGCCCCAGATCTAGGCATCAGGGGGTGAGGCGGTGTCGCGAGGGCTAGGGTCCAGGGTTACCCCTAAGGCGTCGTGAAGGCTGAGGGTCCAGGGTTACCCCTCAGGTGTCCAGTTTAACGTCGTAGCGGATGTGGGCCCAGTTTAGCGTCGTGGTGGACGGAGTGATGGTAGTGTACTCCTGGCCGAGTACTGCATGAGCGAGTGTATGAGCTCCTCAGGGCGGAAGGTGTCTGCTAGGCCTTCATGATATGGGCGTGTCCTGTCCGTCAAGGGTGAGTGGTGAAGAACAAAGGAAAAATGAACAGGGGTTCCGGCGAGTCCGGTCCGGCAACCAAGGAAAACCGTAACACCAGTCTCTGGTTCACATCTCATCATAACAATGATTCTGCCCCTTGCAGTCGGCATACACCTTCTCAGGTGTGTACACCATACTGTCTTTGAATGATGGGTTGCCAATCAACTCTCAAACACAAGCAACAGGGTCTCGCATCCAAAGCTCTAACTCTTCCGAGTCATCTCCCACAGGTCCATTATCAAGACCGTTATTGATTGGCCCAACATCTCTGTGAACTTGGACAAGTCTGCAAGACCACTCTGGCCCTGCAGGTAGCTTGTCAATGACTTTCTTGAAAATGTAGTTGCTCTGATAGGACAGCTGTGTCTGGGTTTTTGTCTGGACCATGGTATGTCAACGAGTTGGAAGAATGAAACAAAACACTGATGATTGGTAGTTTTAGAAACTCTTCAGTGGCTCACTGATTCATGTTCCTTATAAGCCACTGGGCAAGTTCCCATTCATTGTGATCGATGAACGGTCCATACATATTTCCTCCAGAGCCATTATGGAAGAGTTTCATCTCTTCAAAGGTAGTGGCACCACGTCCGAGGATATCTGCAGTGGTATGAGCTGAAAACTCCTCAGAAAACTGGGGGAAATGTTCTCCTTCCTCCACCATGTGCTCATGAATATCAGCCACCCCATCCTCATGTGCATCAAGAGCATATTGGTGCTCGAATTCATGGGTATCCATGGCTCTATCACCATGTCTGTTATCATGAGGCAAGTTGATCCCATTGAATCCATTCCCAATTTCTTGATCTGAGCTTTGATTTCTAGGACCACACTGTGCATATTGTAGGTTGATGTTCCTCTGGTCCTGGCATTGAACAGAGTGTGCAATGTGTTGACATACACCAGTGGCAGTGGAAAAGGTGCATTTGCAGGAGTTGCAGATATGATCTGCTTTCTGAGTGTCATGGTGCAGCATCACAGTAGTTGGTGGGGTGAAAATGGGAGCAAGTGTCTGACAGTGCTCCAACAAGAAGGTGACTCCCAGGTCACTGCTTGTCCCCATTCAGATTGGCTAACATCAACATTTTTTTCACAATAGGTTCCTCTTTTCATCTAGACCATCATCACATATCATGTTGATTGTCCCTGAACCTACGTTGTAAGTCACCATTCTCTACCCTTTTCTGATCCAGCTCATTTTGCCCTCAGAGACTTTATTCTTGGTGCTCACTCATCCCCATTCAGATTGGCTAATCTGAGCATTTTTTTTTTCACAATAAGTTCCTTTTTTTACCTACACTGTCATTGCATACCATGTCAATTGCCCCCAAACCTAGTGGCTATCACACAACTGTCACATTGTAAGTCACCATTCTCTACCCTTTTCTGATCAAGCTCATTTTGCCCTCAGAGACTTTATTCTTGGTGCCCACTTGTCCCCATTCAGATTGGCTAACCTGAATAGTTTTTTCTCCACAGTAGGTTTCTCTTTTCACCTAGATTGTCATCACATACCATGTTGATTGTCCCCAAACCTAATGGCTATCACACAGCTGTCACATTGTAAGTTGCTGTTTGCTACCCTCTTCTGATCAAGCTCATCTTGCCTTCAGAGACTTCATTCTTGGTGCTTTTTGTCTAGACCTCAATCAGGAACAACATCAACCATGACCCTGTTGTCATCGTCCATTCAGTAAAGTCTCCATTTTTGCTCTTTTTTGTAAATTTTTTGAGTTGTGATCTCTCACTCCTTTTCATCTAGATCACTGTCAGATACCATGTCTGATCCTGACTAATAGCCTGGTCTTGCCCTCAAATACATTGACCCTACACCCTCACAACATGTTATCATACAAAAGCAGTAAGTTTCTTTGTGTCAATGATTTTTTTCCATCCAACCTAACCTTGCTGCAGCCAGGTTACAACCCTACTCAGTCAGTTGGTATACAGTATGCATATGCTGACGGTTGGTATATGGCATGCCTACACTGACGGCCAGTGGCTCATCCATCACAGGAGTGATGAGCATATTTAATTGTGACTGGGCCTGTATGTCCCATCAACTTCCTCTATTGCCTTTTCTCACTCATTCATTCATCACTACATTGCCTTTGCTCAATTGTTGCCTTTGCTCAATCATTCCCTTTTCTCTATCACTTCTACATTCCATTTACTCACTCATTACATTTCCCTCCTGAAGCGACCAACAACCAAATAATGATTGCGTCAGCCAGTGAAGGCTGTCCTAGGTCGATACTCACAGGCTTAGACTTGAGAGGCGAAGAGGGACTCTGAGTCGATAGACGTTGGTTGTAGGGAGAAAACCAAGAGGACAAGACTAAGGTCCTCTGGTACATGTATTGGTCTTTATATACTATGTACGACTGTGCACGGACCAACTACTACGTATGGCAAGTGTCCGTGAAAGGAAAAGGGAGTGAGTCACAATGACGTGTCAAGGATGCGAGGTAAGTCAGAGTGACGTGGCATAGAGTCATGCGGTACTGAGGATGAGTCATTGTGACGTGTCTTGTCACATGACTCGAAATGAGTTATGAAGAGTCTAGATGAGTCTATGTGACGTCATATGTCACGTGACTGCGAAAGATAAGATCAAGAGATAAGAGGAAAAGAAAAGGACGAACAAGGAAAGAAAATGAACGATCATAACACCTCCTCCTTACTATATTTCCTTTCACTCGCTCATTACTTTGTTTCTTGCACTTGTTACTATCGCCTTTATGCATTTTTATATTCATGTATGCCAAAACTATCCAACAAGGTATCCCTGACTCAGGACACCCCAGAAGGAGTGTGTTACGGTTTTCCCTGGTTGCCGGACCGGATACGCCGGACCCTCGTTCATTTTTCTTTGTTCCTCACCATTTGCCCTTGACAGACGGGACACGCCCCTATCCTGAAGGCCTAGCAGACGCCTTCCATCCTGAGCAGCTCATATGCTTGCTCACGCAGTACTCATCGTCTAGGAGTACACCACCAACCCACCATCGTCCTCTGATGGCCCCTGAGGGGTAACCTCGTTCCCTCAACCTTCCCCCTACGTCCGGAACGACGGTAAACTACCTACGTCTGCCATGACGCTAAACTGTGACACTCGAGGGGTAACCCTTGTTCCCTCGACACTTGCGACTCACCCGGAGGGGCAACCTCAGACACCCTCGGCCCTAGGGGTAACCAGGGACCCTAGCCCTCGCGACACAACCGCCCCCGATGCCTAGATCTGGGGCATGACTCAGGATGACGCCCGGTTGCTACTAGCAACCCATGACTGCCCGACGGATAGGAGTTCCCGTCGTGGCTACAATACGTTTCCGATCCGTTGTCTCTACGCTTGCTGATCCTTGTATACCTGGACAGCGGATCATGTATAAGCTAGTTTCCCTTCCTGCTGCGGAGCACCATTCTTGACCCTCCGTCCAGCCGTGTACGCCCGATGGATGAGTCTTCCCATCGCGTGCATTATGTCGAGCTAGGTTCACGGTTCACCTAGCTCTCCTTCTGATCCCGCTGGTCCCCATGACCACTTCCGCTCTTCCTTGACAGTGGGATCCCGTTAGCCCTGATGGCCGTCTTGCCATTCAGGTATTGCCCTTCGCCCCCTTCCCGATGTGGGAAGGCCTTTGTTCCTCATTAGGAGGACACCCCTTTGCCCAGATGGCCCGTGCGCCATACTGGAGAGTATATAGAGACCAGAGTACTAGCTAGTGACCCTTAAGCTAG
>JBBPTB010000577.1:0-17759 GCA_038093875.1 Boletus tylopilopsis | reverse complement strand
GATGGATTTAGAGGCCCACGACCAGCAAGCGGCGACACGGAAGCAAGCGGATGACGCGTCCGACGGATCGGCCTCCACAGCCAAACCGGAAAGACAGACCATCTCGCCCCGTTCATCCATTCCTACTGCACGTAGTGAGCCAACACGACCTCAGTCCAAATTGGCAAAGCTAGCGCAAGCCAAGGCTAATTCTCAGGCTCTTGTTCCACGCGTTCCCGTGTCTCCTCCAAAGGAACTTCCCAAACCTCACACCGAGTATCTTACACCTATCGCGAATGGACCGACAGCAACGACTGCCATAACAACCTCGTACCAATCTCTTCAGAGCCTTTCCACAGCACAGGCACTCGATCCCATCCCATTAGTCCAGATGCCTGGTCAGGAAACCCGGTCGTCAAAGTTGGCTTTAAAAGTGATGAAAGCACGCGCCCAATCGCCATCCCATTCAAGTGCTACCGATGACGAGGGCCCACTTCCGTCCCCACCACTTTTCCTGTCAAATTCTCCCCCCTCCCGTGCGTTACCCTCGGCCTTCGCTTCGTTGCTTCTCGATGACCCTCTAACCTCCTTCGAAGACAAGGACAAGGACAGTAAATCCCCCAAGTACGGGAGAGAAGAATTGCACATTACTGAAATGTACCAGGCGTCGCTCTCTCGGAGCAGGTCGACGATAGGTTGCGAGCCAGAACAACAAAAGCGGAGCCGAGTCAAATCCTTCACTTCCCCAGACCTGAGGGTCCGGTCTACCTCCTTCGCATTTGACGTTCCAAGTCCCGACGACATTGTTTTCAATGCTCGTCGTGGAACCTCCTTGGCGCAGCGGCGGCGCTAAACCAAAGAAGTTCGCTTGAATTCTTCCTCCCCTTAAATTTTATTGCTTTCTATTTCATCAGGTGTTGTTGTTGGATGTACACCTATATCGCTGTTGTTGTTTTTCAATGGAATGTTTTGTGCTGATTCTGTTTTCCCATGTTCCTCACTCCAGCCGCAAAGGAGCGCGAGAAGGCTCAGAGAGTTGCTGCTCAGAAGAAGACATCGCAAACACCATCCACCTCGGGTTACAGTACGCCGACTAAGTCGTCAAAGAAGGCAGGTCACAGTTCACAAGGGTCGAGGAAGTCAGGAGCGGCCACCCCTTCCAGGACGAACAGCGGAGGATTGAGCTCTATGTTACTTGATCTTTCAGCGGTGGGCTTACTGCCTCGGGAAGACCAGTCTCCCAAGATGGATGAGCCCGTCCCCAAGGTAGCTATGGAGAGAGAAAAGTTGCTGGAAGAAGCAAGGAGAGAACTTCAAGCATCCAGTCAGGGTGCAAAGAAAGGTGTTAGCCTGGTGGTCATTGGTAAGTCGAGCGAGGAAACTTGACGTCTGTTCCTCTTATTGCTCTTCAAGGCCACGTCGATGCCGGCAAGTCAACACTGATGGGCCGATTGTTGTATGAACTCGGACGTGTCAATGAAAAGTCGCGCCATGCAAACGAGAGGGAGAGTAGCAGAGCCGGCAAAAGTAGCTTCAGCTGGGCTTGGGAACTTGATGGGACACAGGAAGAGAGAGAACGGTCTGTCGTGATTGACTGTCTGTGCTTGTCGGTTAAACGTTTGCCGTAGAGGGATCACCATGGACATTGCAATGCAGTCCCTCTCGACCGCTCATCGACGAATTACGATCCTAGACGCCCCTGGGCACAAAGATTTCATCCCAAACATGATATCAGGAGCATCTCAAGCAGATTGCGCACTCCTCGTGGTCGACGCTACGACGGGTGAATTCGAAGCAGGCTTCGAACGCGGCGGACAGACTCGCGAGCATCTGCTCCTTGTGCGAAGTCTCGGGGTGTCACAGGTAGTCGTTGCAGTGAACAAGCTAGATCAAGTTGGGTTCCGTGAAACTAAACATTGGACGCGACTCATAAACACCACTCTAGGTCAGCTGGGAACAAGCTAGATACGAGGATGTGTGCAGCCAACTGAGGATGTTCTTTGGCCAGTCGGGGTTCCACCCTTCAAAAACAAGTTTCGTGCCGGTAGGCGCGATCCTTGGTGTGAACCTTGTGGACCGGAAAGCACCTGAGGCATCCATGCTATCCCAATGGTATGGAGGACCGACCTTGGTGGAACTTCTAGGTATTTTCTGCCCACAATATCACCGCAATCTTTTTGCCAACATTTCCTAGATAATTTGGAACCCCCAGTGCGCGATATCGAATCGCCTTTGCGATTGCCAATTTCGAATGTTTTCAAAGGACAAAGCTCTGGAATAGGCATCACTGGTCGAATATGTGGTGGGATTGTTCAGATCGGGGAGCGGTTACGAGTTCTACCCGGGGACGAGACGGCCGTCGTTAAATGTAAGGATGACACGGATACCACGACACTTTCTAATCGCCGTGTTAGCAATCGATCTCGACGAAAAAAGCGTATCTTGGGCTGCTGCAGGATCCAATGCCACGTTCTACCTGACAGCGATCGATCCTATCCATCTCAGCGTCGGCAGCGTCCTCTGTCCGCTCAACGACCTTGTTCCGCTTGCGACCTGTTTTAGCGCGCGGGTCATTGTTTTCGATACAAACCTCCCAATCACCAGTGGCGCGTCGGTATGTTCAGCCGTACCACCAAGAAAAAGATTGTTGACAAGAGACGATGTATTAGGTTGAACTCTTTCATCACTCCCGAGACGTCCCTGCGACGGTCTCCAAGCTAGTTGCAACTCTCGATCGTGCCACTGGCTCCGTGAGCAAACAGAACCCGCGGTAGGGTCTTTTTCTCCTGCTGTCGCTTGTCCTGGCTGAGTATAATAACTAAGCGTCTTGACCAAGGGGATGTCTGCTGAAATCGAGATCAGCTTGCGAGGCGATAATCCTTCCGGTCCTGGCAGCGTCCCAAGACCCATTCCGATCGAACCGTTTGCTGTGAACAAGGAAATGGGACGTCTCCTACTGAGACGAGGTGGCGAAACGATTGCAGCCGGTAGGCCATCCGTAAACTTCTCGTTCACAGATATACTCAAGCATGGCATGGCAGGAATCGTTTTGGAAATTCGTCAAAAGAGTACGCAATCCACGAATTGAATCCACACGGTATGTACACGGTCTACGTGTTTTCGCCCCAAAGTATGAGAGTTGTGAATAACTTGCGAGTATGATAAAGTTAAGTCTAGAATGATAGCGATATGATGGTATGCGTAATTCGACGTAAAGGGGAACATAGCAGGTCGTTAACAGAGCGTCATATCCAACGATTGATGGTCTATGAGAACGAAATGGCGAGTAGAGTGTACAGAGGAAGAAGCAGGCTTAATGCTTTTCCTTTTTCCCTTGTTTGTTGTCCCTGTGAAACATGTGTTTAATCCTCGCCAGCAAAGAGCGCCGCTTCTTTGGAGTCAAGGGGGGAGTGGAGGTTTGACTGATGGAGGTAGATGCAAGGGTAGATGCTACATTTTCGGCGGTGTCCCCTTGGCGTGATTTTGTGGTGGACTCAGAAAGCGCAACTGGTGCCGAGGTGGGGGCGACAACGTGGTCGGGGAGTGCAGGCGTATCTCCAGTACCCTGTTGAGGTGCCGCAGACTCTGGTGCCTCCTTTGCAATCTCAGGTACCGGAGGAAATGGGCCCGGCTCTCCATTAGGGAGATGGGTCGAATCATGTACCTGACCCCTTGCATCGACCACGGGATCGTTCTCGTTGATAGGAAGGGAACCATCGAGTTTCGCAGCTGTCTCAGAAGTAGGCGAAATGTGTCCCTCTGTCGCTCCTGCTGTATCCTAAACAAGAAGATGATTCATGTTAGACTGCGGCAACTCGGGGACGGCAGGATGCCTCGTACCAATTGCGTGCCAGCGGAAGGTGTCCAGCCAAGACCCTCCACGGAAATTTGTGGCATTGGAAGCGGGAGCGGTCCCCTGGCGGATTCAACGGGGGGAAGAAATTCCACGGCGGTTACCATGTTCTCAATGTCGCCGTACCCTCCTTCGTTGTGTGCGTCCCCGAGAGGGATGAACAACGTGGGCGGGAAGCGTGCCATGGAAAGCGGCATTGCGGGAGTTTCAAGGACGTTGTTGATGTTTCCGTGCCCGTCGTCCTCCTGAGGGCGATCTTCCCGACATCGCCAGTGACCGTCGACGATGAACTTGTACGCGACCTTTTGGCCGAACGGAACTTTGATGGTACCGGAGAATCCATAGTCGCCTTTGACCAAATGAATGGAAGACGACCACTGTGCGAGATGAGTGAGCCTGGCAGGGAGAATAAAAAAAGAACAGACCTGGTCGAATGTACCAGTCACGATCACGTCGGTTGGGCCCAGGGATGGCCTGAACGGAAGCAAAAGTTAGGCTGGGTGAACATACAATGCCTCGAACTATGATACTCGAGCTCACCAGACGAGTTCGAGGTCGTGAAGGTCTGCAGTGCTCATTGGCTTGGACGTCGCCCAGTGCAACCGAAGCTGAACCGACCACGGAGAGACTCAGCCAGGCGATTTTTATACTTGAACCTTGATTCTAACATTCCGTAATCACAACACGCGCTGGCCTCCATTCTGCCACGGCAAACTCAACGAGCCTCGAGTACACAACGTGTCACGTAGCGAGACAACCACACTATTGTATTCCATGTAACTTGCCTACTCCATGAGGTATCCAGCGACTCTGAAGTATCAAGGGTTACCGTTGTTTGCACCAACTCCCCGTAAAGCCGCCTTTCGATACTTGGTTTTTCTTGCCCGTAGCAATTGTGCGCCTCGTTGGTCCGGCGGTGTAAAGCCCAAGAAGTTCTTTGCATGCCCTTCGGTGCTATGCAAGCGGTCTTGCGAGCAACCTTGTGTTTCAAATACTGTGGGTGTAGAATCCGAGTCTGTGTAAATCAGCGGGATCGGGGATTCACATGCGGAGATCCCAAGTTGTTGGCAGTAATACTGGACGGCCGCATGGAATGCAGTTCTTCGTGCATTCCTCAACCCCCAGTCTCTGCGTCACGTGTGAGACACAATTAAATCTTCAGAGGCAACCAAGTTCCAACACTTACTGCCACGTCCTGAAAGATAGTCGGTTTTCAGATAAGCCAAACACTCCTTATTCAACATACGTACGAGTTGTGAGGGATGGTGATGCCGATCTCCAAGTGACGCTGAAACAAAATGCTTTGCAAGCTGATCGATGTCGTTGGTTGGAACCATCGGTTTTCTTCCGTTGATAACCATTCATTCAAGCGGGATTCAAGCTCATCTAGCTTCTCCAGCGGCGTACGCCAAGCAACTTGCATCGTGAGCGACTCGACCATTTTCTAAAATAATAGTCAGCCGGGTATCGTGGCAGGCGAGACAGCTACGTGCGTCGCTCCGGCGAACATTCGTTCTGTATTTTCTTCAATCAACACAGGACAGTATCGATAAACGGGGACTCACATGAATTTGGTGAAGAGTTGGCTGTTGACGTAGTATGTCTCGGTGCCGTCTGACCGAACAAATACAGTCTGAATGGGAGTTTGAGTCAAAAGAGGTCCAAGGAGAGTAATAGCTTACCGCAAATAATCCCATCTTCTTCACGATCAAGTTATCGGCTTCAAGGACGTTAGTCCGACGTCATTGGTTTATTAACAACGCCTTACCGCCGATGAAACATCGATCCCCCGTATCGAATGGGCTGGAAGTGTCAACAAGGACAAAAACAAGTTGAACTAAAGAAACGCACTGCGACACAAACAGAAACATTATAGCGTCGAACATGTTGCTGGCCGAATTTTTGAAGATGAAGCTGACTGCAATGCCCAGTGAATACACACTGGTCAATGACTGGGTGACGTTGACGCCAAACACGCTCAGGGAGATGAAAAACAATATGACAAAGGCGAACAATAGCAGAATTTGGTCAACTGTTCTGAGAGCTTCCCCGACATCCCGCATACTTCGCGACAAGAATCGCCGTTCCTTGTAAATGCGGAGGATGGTGGTCTTGATCTCAGCTCGTGAAATGTCACCATTGCCATCTTTATCGAAGACGCGAAAAGCTTCTTGAGCTTCTCCTGGAGTGGCAAATGCAGGCTGAAAGTCTGCGGGGATCAGGTAGTTCCTGTGACGGTCGCGGAACGTCTTGTAAATTGCTCGGGCTAGACGCTAGAATAGGTAGGGTTAACCGTCATACCACTGCATGAATGAAACATACCTTGGCTTCATGGGTCGAGTTGACACCAAACTGTAAGCCACTTTGGTTGTTATCGTCACCCTTGATGTTACGAGCATCATGCAACACCGCCGATTTGAGCGCTCGCACAGCTAGAATGGCTGGATTGTGCTCTTCTTGCTGGGACACGTGCTGGTCAACAGTACGCTTGCGTGAGGGCGGGTATTCATGGGGTAAATCGAACGCTGGAGGGCTCGTTGGTGTAGAATATCCCAATCCAGGTGAGTTTGATGCAGTGTTAGGAAGCTTGCTAGATGCTTTTGAGTTCATCTGTTTCTGCTTCCCCTTGCCCTTGTCACCCTCGGTATCCGCGTCGTGACCACCGTCGCTACGTTGGTGACGATTGGCATCTTTTTCGCTGAAGGGGTGAATGAAACCGAAGCTAAACATGCCATGACTATTGCCAGTGGGATGCTGAGCCCGAGGTTTGTATTCACGAAGCTTTTCAATGATGTGGAGACCATATCTAACTTCCTCCAGGCGTTCTTTATAAGCAGTTTGATGGAAAGCGAAAGCTGTCGGCGAAAGTGAGCTCGACATGCAAGATCCGAGGAATTGTACCATACCCATGATATGGGACAACATCCTTTGAGCACACAAGACAAGCACCAGAAAGAACATAAACTCGATAGCTTGAGCAACCTATGAAGGTCATTTACACCCTCGCGCGGAAATCTTAACAAAACACTCACACGATCAGTATAAGGAGCAAAGCTTGTTCCGTTAGGACCGCTGTTATACAACCTGAAGATGTTTTGGAACAAGATGACCCAGCTGAGCCAGGCGCTAGCAGCATACAGCACAGGTTTGACGGTATCTTTGACAGAATTGTACAGTTCGATGTGAGATTTGATGGCCTCGGATACATGGCCCCATGATATGGATATGAGGATGCGTGTCACGGCAGGTATGATGTCTACTACCATTGCAAGGCCCCAGGATATGACGACATTGGCTGCTGCCCAAAACAACCACGCTTCGGTGTTTAGATCCACATAATGCCTGTAACTGGTGGGATGTGGTTTGTACCAGAAGAAGTGAATGAGGAGAGCAATGGCCACCAGAACGCAGGCAAGAAAGGTCGAGCCAATCAAGGAGGAGAACAAAAGGGTGAATAAGCTGTGGTGATAGTTTTAGTGAGATTTATGGGGACAACCTGGAAAAACGGACGAACCGCCATATTGACCAGCGATTGCGAGCCCTGAACTTGACGCCCATTTTCTGGCTGAATTTGGCTTCTTCGTCGTCCAGATCTTCGTCGTCGCTCCAGTCGAATCCGATATCGCCGTCGTCTTCATCGTCCGTACCTACGAATGAAGTGGTACGAGAGTCGATTTTTGGAGGGGTGTTGGAATATTGCGCCAAGGGAGTGGTGGCGAGTTCCTCAGGATAGTGGACAGTCGGTTTCGCAAACAAGATGTCTGAGCCTTCGCTGTCCTGCCTGTGGGGTGTTGACACATGGTCGGGCATTGGTCAGTGAGGTGAGAAGACGAAACGAACGGTGGGATGCGGCGGTCACCTGGCGACACATTCGCGGGAGGATAGAGTGGAGCTGTCTCCCTACATTCGAGACACGAATGACAAATACGATCATTACCCCCTTTTTCTACAGCCATGCCAGCCGAGCTCTCTTCCGACCCAAAGGCCATCAAAAAGATGGAAAAGGCCATAGCAAAGGAAGCCCAAGCAGACGAAAAGGACTATCAGCACGCACTGAAGGAGCTGAAGCGCACCGAAAAGTCGCAAGAGAAGGCGTCCAAGGTAAACAGATTCGGATCGTGTCAAGGTTTCACTCATGCTCGCCAAAAGTCAGTCAGTCAAGCGGACAGGAATCTCCGAAAGATGGAGGACAAAGAACACGATACGATCAAGTCGCTTCAGAAAGCCACCCATAGGCACGACCGAGCTGTGACGGACCTGCACACCGCACAGAGTGATGCCCAGGTGAGCATCACGGCGCGTCTGGTGAACGCAACGCGCGACGATACTTTCTAGATTCACAGACAACGCGCTCAGAGATTGAAGCAGAACATTGACACTCTGAAAGTTCGTGCTGAAGAGCTCCTCAGGACCAAACAGATCCGCGACGTGGGTATCCTGTCCTCCCTTCGTGTCCGATTCGTGTGTGTTGACCATCGAGATGCCCAGGGAGAGCGCGGACACAGGCTGGCCAGCCTTCGTCCACCAGAGCCTGACTCGGAGACAGGAGTGTAGCTAGTATAGTATGTACTTATTGATGACTAAGCGTTGGACATGCCAGTGAGCTCGCTGTTTCAAACGACGACAAACCGACCTTGACCATCGACGGCGACGTTGTCGACACAATCGATCAAAAAAAGTCCTCCTTCGTCGTCGACATGAACAAGAACCCTTTTGTTCCGCAACCGACTTTTAATCCGCCCCAACCTCCTCTACCTCCCGGTCCTCCCCCAGCAGGGCCTCCTCCGGACTACTCTGCGTACTGGGCTGCAGCAACTGCCCAGCATCAAGCTCAACACTCGTCGACTGCAGCTGCGCCCCCTGTTGCGTACAATCCGCAATGGAGTACTCCACAACCTCAGAGACCTCCTCCCGAGCAAAGTGCTTTGTACGCAAACTATGGTTATGGTGGTCAAAACGTCCATTGGCAGCAAAGGCAACCGCAACAACCACAACAGCAACCTCAGCATTACCAGCCCGTGCAACCGATGGCACCCCCACCTCCTCCTCAGCCCCAGCCCCAGCCCCAGTATAATCCGTACCAGGCTTCTGTCGGCTTTCAGGCCTATGTACCCCAACCCCCTCAACCTATCCTATCGCAAACGACCTACCCACAAACACACCAAACAATTACTCCCCCTCAGCCATATTTCCCTCAACAACAACCGCAGCTGCCACAACAACCCCGACATAATCATGCTCATGCAATACATCACACTCCGCCCCAGCATCTTCCCCCTGCCAAAAGACAAAAGTTCGATGGTCCCAGTGGAAATCATCACCATGGTCAGCAACGTCAACTGGGTCCACCTCCTCAGCCGCAGTTTCAACCCTTACCTACTCCCCAAAACTCCATGTACCCCCACAATCAGAGTCAACAAGGTGCCAATCAGATACCCCTTGGTGGAAACAACCGAGGAGGTATTGGCGGTCGTGGTGGTTCTATGAGTTCAGGTCGTGGAAGAGGGGGATCTATGGGTAGCAGTCGAGGTGGAATGGGTGGTCAACGTGGTGGCCGAGGCGGCGGTTCTTTTATGAATGGAGGCGGTGGCCGTGGCGGCCAGCAAGGTTCTTTGCGAGGCCATGGCTCGCGGGGCGGTTTCGGTAACAAGCAGGATTTCCACAACCGCAGAGGTGGGTCGTTTAATCAACAACACCATCAAGGAAATATGGGCAATAGTGGTTTCCGCGGAAGAGGACAGGGTCATCCTTCCAGTCGCGCTGGCCGACAGGATGGTTCAAATAATCAACTGGGAAATCGCGATACATTGTCTGCAAGTTTCGCAAATAGTGGTAAGAAGGACGAGAATCGGCGCACTCTCACGGACTTTAAGATTGTGGGGCTCGAAATGCCCGAACTCGGATGGACGTGGGGTGTACTCCCTTCTGCGGTCAAGTCAGAGGGCAAAGAGGGGGTTGCTTCTCTCATTGACTCTTCGCACTCTGTTGTCAAGGAGGAGTCGATACAGTCAAGTGACCTCTCCAACGGGGAAGTTGATGCTGCACATAGGAGCGAGCATCTCGTTTCGGATGTCAAGACTGAGCCGCCCGTTGGGGAGCAATCTTCGCTCGCCTCTCCGCCACCGTCTCGCATTCGCATTTATTTCCACACACCCGTCTCACCGGATGATTCGCATCCGATTCCGCCTCATTCTTCTTATGCTTATGGGACCTCGCCCATGGATTCGCGCAAAGGCAAGCGCAAGAAGATTGAGGATGATGATGGTGACGCAGAAGAGGGCAGAGGGCGGCCACCCCCGCCTCGCGGAAGCCAGATGAGCGATTCGGCCAGTGTTGACCTGGATGGAATGGGTCGAGGCAGTGCTGCACCGAGTGTAGCTGAGACTGCTAGTGAAGGTGACTGGCTTATGGCTGCTATCGTCGAGGACGATGGGGATGCTGCTGATGTTGAGGGCGGTGCACATATGGAGCACGCCGATGATGAGGACGACAATCAGCTCCGTGTGAGTCGTGTCGAAGACCCTCACGTCGCAGTCAACGAGCCAGTTATTCCTGGGCTCGGAGGCGACATTATCAATGGTGAGTTTCCGACCGATTTCGAATATCGCTAGGATGGATGCTTCCGAATCCGACTTTCGGAAGCTTCACGCGGCTAACTCTTACTCCTGAAGGCACCCTTATTGATGGACATGGAACTGGTTCTGGGGGTGATTGTGCTGCTGCTGTCATTCGTGATACTGGGGAGCATGACAGTGTGACAGCAGGCAGTGACTTTGTACCCGTTCCGTCCGACGCGGTTGCCCAAAGCTGCATATCTGGCCCGTCCGAAAGGCAGTCTAACGTGGACTTGACCTCCATGTTTGAAGAGTCTGCGGAACTCACTGCCCCTGAGGCTACACAGCCCATCAACAGTGAGCCTAGCCCCGGTAATGGGAGCGAGGCAGTACTTAGTAGATGTGATGCCCCCGTTGAACCGTCCAGTCTCGCTTCTCAATCTTCCTCGTCCTTGAGTTCTTCATTTGATGTTTCATCTAGTCGAGCATCCGCACCTCCTCCCGCCTCCTCTGCGCCAGCTGGTATACCTCAACTTGACGAACAGCCTACTGATCGCGCAGGGTCTCCCGATGCACAGGGTCCTGTAGCTGAGGGTGTGGCTGAAGCGGTCCCAACTGTCACTGCTCCAAAGCCATTGCAGTCGTACTCTTCATTTGCTTCTACCATCGTAGATGACAGTCTGGACAATGGTCTCTTCTCGCAGGAGGAAGAAGTCATATTGCAGGTCGACAAGTCAACTTTTCACGAACCCCAACCAGAAGAAAAAAGTGTTCATGATCTCGCTCATGAGAATGACCAGGAACACCTCCCCGAGCCACCGGCTTCGCCAGCATCAAACACGCTACTGTCAACATCTTCAGGTTCCACCTATGGCGACTCATCTCATCAACCAGTGCTCACGTCACCCAAAAAGGGGAAGACACCTTCTGCAAATCGCCTATCGATATCGTATGCTGCGGGCAGTAGACGATTGGTTGTGGATGCCGAAGTTGTCGAATATCTTCGAGTGTACAGAGCTGAGGGTCGGATCGAGGTGCATATGTCTCTTGACAAAAATGATGAGGAGAGTCTGAAAGGTGTCCTGGTATGTATGGTTTCCGCATTAAGCCTGTGCCAGGTACCAACCATATCCAGGTCGAAGGGATTTCGGAGACCACCAAATCATATTTGCCTTTGCCGACCATTCCGGAGCCATGCAATGCTGACGAGACGATACCTTCGTTTTGGAAAGTCTCTCTTCCATCCAAAGTACACCTCATCGTTCATCTCGACACGGAGCGACCTCTGTCTGAGCCCAAATGGGTGAAATCTGGGGATGTGCAAGAGTGGTTGAAAAATATGTTCGGTCGCATGTTTTGGGTTGCTGGTGAGGCTGCGGACGGCTGGGAGAAGAAAATTGAGGTTGCAGACCCTGATCCGGTTTGTATGTTTTCATCCCTTTTCATCATTGCCTGATCTTTTAACAGGCTCCTACAATCTGGACCGTCCTTGAGGGTTGGGCAGTCAACTCACCAGTGGGAGTCCCGAATGAGCGTCAGCGCTTCCTCAAGACGCACATGACCGAAGTTGACAACCTCTTGGAGATATTATTGAGGCTTGTTCGTGGAGAGCGCGCAACACCCTTTTCCCAATCTGCACCTGCTATATCGGCCCCCACTATCTCGGGTCCTCTTCTAACTGCATTCTCCAAATCATCAGCCCATGGAGCTCAGCAAACACACGTCTCGCTTGCTGTGCTCGCGATGTTCTACATGACCATCGAGTATGCGCAAAAAGCAAGTGGCGAAAAGGGCAGAGCAGAAGCAGAAGGAAGGATCGGCGAAATAATCAGATCCTTGCCGTCGCATCTGATATATAAGAGTCTGGATGGCATATTCAAGGAGTGGCGAGCTGAAAAGAAAGGCGCGAATAGATGACTGTACTCCTTGTTGCCTTTTCCTTTGTGTTGTAATTATTCTGTCTATTGTCACGTGATGATCTGTGCGATCTAGTGAGGACGCGTCACCTGTGGGTCTCGTCCATACCGCCATCATGGTCAGCTCATAATACGATGCTCTCAGTTCTTGCAATACTCACCACCTGCGCAGTTCAGAAACACATACGACTCCGATAACACTGTCTTCTCTCCACAAGGTCGTCTCCATCAAGTCGAATATGCCCTTGAAGCGGTCAAGCAAGGATCTGCCGCGGTCGGTTTGCGATCAAAGACACATGCCATACTGTTAGCGTTGAAAGTGTGTTATACTCGCTCCGTACTGCAAATGCGCGTGTTGACGATTCCGGGCAGCGCTCTACCGGAGAACTGGCCTCGTACCAACAAAAAATGTTTCGAATAGATGACCACGTCGGTATTGCCATCGCAGGGCTGACGTCGGACGCGCGCGTTCTGAGGTATGACACCATATTCCTGTACACCTAACAAGCTGGAC
Source organism: Boletus tylopilopsis (assembly GCA_038093875.1). Lineage (NCBI taxonomy): Eukaryota > Fungi > Basidiomycota > Agaricomycetes > Boletales > Boletaceae > Boletus > Boletus tylopilopsis. Next base: position 4,943 of record JBBPTB010000577.1, on the reverse strand, counting down.
TCGAATCGACACCCCAGTAATTTCATGCGCCAGCAAGCTCTAAACGAGCGCTTGGTCTTCAATCGCCCAATGCCCGTCAACCGGCTCGTTTCCGCCATCGCCGACAGTAAGTCAACGTGATGTCGTTTGGAGTGTACACACCATCTCTTGTATCGCTAGAGGCACAGGTCAACACACAAGAGTATGGGCGTCGACCTTATGGCGTTGGCTTCCTTGTCATCGGACAAGATCAAACGGGACCCCATCTGTTCGAGTTCTCGCCTTCGGGAAACTCGTACGAGTACTTTGCCATGTCGATCGGTGCACGTAGCCAGAGCGCCAAGACGTACCTGGAGAAGCACTTTGAGAGCTTTGCGGATTGTGCGTGTCCGCGATTATCTGTCGTTAACGACACACTTATTCTTTGCAAGGTACCTTGGAAGAGCTGATCAAGCATGGCTTGCACGCGCTTCGCGAGACGCTCCAACAGGACAAGGAACTCAACATCAATAACACGTCGATTGGCATTGTTGGTCCTGCTGGCCCAAATGAAAAACCTACATCTCCTCAAGGGAAATTCCGCATCGTCGAAGGGGAAGCAGTACGGCTTCACTTGAACAGCATGGATGCGAAAGCACCAGCGGATGGAACGGTCCCAGTGCCCCCTGCGGCCGCCGAAGATGTACAGATGTCAGGATGAACATGTTGATTTACATCGCTGTAACACCACTCTTCCAATTGAGGCAAGAACCCTAAGTTATACGTTGGTGGAAAAATACATTAAAGATAACCGAGTGTGGGTGGTATGTCTACATGAAACTAAAGGCATCCATCTTTTAGATCCTGCGTTCGAGCTTCTGAGCTTCTGTCCTAGTCTTCCGCCAAAGTTGAGCTGCCAAGCCAGGTCGTCGAAGTGAAACGAGCAAATGCACCATCGTGCTCAACAGTGCCACACTACCCGCCTGATGTGCAGCAGCGACGGGAACAGGGACAAGGTACAGTAACGTAGCCAGCCCTAGCAGAACTTGGACGTTTGCCATAGCGAAGGCAGCAGTCACCGAGATGCGAGCGCTTGGTGGCAAGAGCGCACGAACGGCACTACGGCGGCTCAGAGCAAAAAGAAGGCAGGTGCTAAAATATGTTGTCATTGCCTGAAACCCAAATTAGGATCGAGAGAGGACGGGCGAGAAAAGAGGAAACTTGCAAGGACACGATGGTCAAATTGAACGGTGGTGGGGTTTTCCAGCATGTTTCTCCACCAGATATCAGATCCGTCTACATTTCTAACATAAGCAGGGGAGAAGAGTTCGTTCAGAGGAGGTACAATGCGACCACCCATGAACGGGAACTCGTTGTACACTAGTCCAGCATCGAGTCCCGCTACGAAAGCACCTTGAAATATTCACGTGAGACCCGATATAGCTACCATCCAACCACCACCTACCAGACAGTGCTGTAAAGAATACGAGGGCTGTCAGTGCACGAGAGTATCGCGTGAACCGCTTGACCACAGGGTTGGAGAGGGCCTCCTGGTATGACATGGTTTTTGATCCACTCCATAGCCCACTGTGTGCATACTTCCAATCCTTGATGGCTGCTAGACCGGTTCCGAGCATTCCAGCATAGAGCAGAACGGCAGTACCGAGGTGCGCCGCCAGGCGGTATTGGGAAACGCGAGGTACCGCGCCGGGAGTGTCCATAATGGAGTCCTCGAGGCCAGACTTGACCATATACCATCCGAGCACCCCCTGGAAGCCAAGCAAGAGCGCCATACCAGACAGCTTTGCAGGCATAGAAGTGGAAAGCTTCTTCCTGAGCGCAAAGTAGGACAGGGGAAGCACGAATGCAACACCGATGATGCGACCCAAGACACGATGACCCCATTCCATATAAAAAATGTTTTTGAATTCGTCCAATGAAATGGAGTGGTTTAGTCTGTCAGAGTAAATCAGTCGCAAGGTTGCTGCTCGGGGAACACACTGACAACTTGAACTCTGGGGTGGCCTTGTACTTTTCAAACTCGGTATTCCAGTCCTGGTCGTTGAGTGGGGGTATGATACCGGTAATGGGCTTCCATTCGGTGATGCTGAGACCGGATTCTGTAAGACGCGTAACACCACCGACGACAATGACGGCAAAGACGAGAGCGGATGAGAAGAGAAGCCAACGACCAACTACAGGCGGTGCTAATACAGGCAACTTAGCAGTGTCCGCGTTGGGTGGGACGATCCGAGTTGACAGTGGGCGAGAGTCGCGGAACCGGAGCGCTGCAAATGTTTTGATGTCGGTCTTGAATGGGGGAAACATACGACATGGCCGCGGTAATGGCGGTCTGTGCAAGACATGCGATCTCAGGATGCCAGTCAATGCTGGTCGAAAGGTTGCGCGAAAGATATGCATCAAGCCGGTTCTTTCAAGGAGACGACGCGACATTTATCTACTACAGCACGTGACGATACCATTCCCATACCTAACTAACTTGCCAGTGCTACGCTTCTCAACAATGCTTTCGTCACTACTGGCAAGACGACTTGCAACGTCCAGGTCAGTTCCGCAAGTCCTGCGATCGCTGTCAACTCCCGCTTCGCAGTCCAGCACAGAGGACACCATAGTCACAAAACTGACCGAACATTTCTCCCCATCCGAGCTTGCAGTCCAAGACGTCTCTGGTTAGTGGGTAGTAAACGAACAATCGTAGATGGAATTGACTCGCTTGTCTAGGAGGATGTGGCTCATTCTTTGCAATCAAAATTGCTAGCGACGCGTTCAGAGGTCTATCGACAGTGAAGCAACACAAACTCGTCACTCAGGTTTTGAAGCAGGAAATTCAAGGAATTCATGGGTTACAGGTCGGTCCCTGTTAAACCCGAACTCGGCCAATGATCCAATGCCAATCGTTTAACAATAGATCAAGACAATAATACCCCCATAACCTGTCCACAGGAGATCAGACACATATACATATTACTTGATGCTGCATCTAATTTCTACAATTAGAAGACATGTGGAACGAATGACCCCAGTCCTTTAGGCATAGGATTCTCACTTTAGCGCCATGTCAGCACCCTTTCTCGTACCTCGCGGACCGCCCATTCTACAGTTCTCTCAGCCCCGTAACCCAAAATATCATGGCTTTCTGTACAGCATCAACAGTGATATAGCTTCTCGGCTGTATCTCTCTCGACTTGGATCATCCTCAACCTGTATGAATCTAAGCCGCACTGCTTGATGGCGAATCTGGAGTACATATCTCTTTCCATGTGAATTCCTTCTTGAGCATGGTAAAGAAGCGCTTATCCGCCTGTCAACAGTAAATGGTGTGCAGTACTTCTCCAAGGACATTACCTTTCGCCTCTTTTTGAAGCAAAACAAGATTTCCGTCCGCTCCGTCGCCAGTTCAGAGAGTGTCTGCACCAGGAGCGGAAATGCCGGCTCATAGTAGACGCAATCCGCGGCAAGAATGAGATCAGGTCTGGGTACTCCTTGAGGCAACACCTCCCCCCTGATAACAGTCATCGTATGTTGATGTGACGGTGGAGAAGGTCACCGACTTACTCACCAGTTCAATTCTGACACAGTAGTGGACAATTCTAGCTGATTCAGCTTTACGTTTGTATGCATGATATCCAGAAGTGGTCTATGCAACCTGAGTCCGATCTGTCGTAAGCCTAAAAGTTGCTGACTGACGCTTGGTCGGTAATCCAAACCTTGCCGCCGAGTTTCGCGGCAACCAACCCCACCAAACCTGTTCCACTTCCTAGTTCCAAGATTGTTCGTCCTGTGCAGTACCGCTCCTTATATAGAGCCAGATAGTTTGCGAGGACCTGCGATTGGTGGATCACTAGGGCTACTCGGAATATTTTAGGCGAACCTCCCCGGCAGGCCACGCAATCCCACCGCAACCAGGGCTTGCATCCACCTTGAGCATGACGTGTATAGCAGTGGAGCACTCGCTACTGGGGAACGATAGATGAATAAGTTCATTGCGAATTGATCGTGGTTGAACTGGAACAATGCTCTGTGAATCGTCTTCATCTCCAAGCCTTGAGTCGCCTTTGAGATGCCGAAGAGGATCCAGAGCGTCAAGGACTTCATCCAAGGCGATTTCGTTGGACAAGACTGATGGGTCAAGAGAGCCGTTTTTGAGAAGAATCATGACGTGCAACTTGCAACTTTGAAACGGATTGTCTAACCAGGGTGGAAAGGATGTTGATTACTGTACTATCAGATTGATCACCAAAGGTGATTGAACGGCTTCAAAGGCTTTTACGTGGACGTCCGTATGACGAAGACCGAACGTTTGCGGGGATTTAACCCCTTCTAGTAGTGTCCCAAAGTTAAGTTCAGTACGGTAATTGAGCCTCCGCGAGATCAGAACCCTCTCAAGCAAGTCTCTCATGATGTGACCGCGGTCGAGTACCGTCCATCCATCGCATCAATTCGAATCACACAAGACCGTTATAACAGCTCTCGAAAGATGGTCCTGTAAGCGGTTCTTCATCAGCGATCAGATGGGCCTGCACTGAAAAGCGGTGTTGACGAGGGAACAGCGCTTCACACATTTGGACTTAATTTTATCCCTTTCGGCAACCAACTGAATTCCTCCCCATATATTCCTCGAGATGAGTTCTTTTCCTGTACTCTGTCCATCAACGCATCCGCCACGTATCTCGGCGACCCAGAAACCACCTTCAAATACCTGGATCGGATAGCTTTTTCATCCCGCCATCGAATACTCGGCACATTCGCCTCAGATGGACGATATTCAACCTCTCCCGATCCTTGTCCGCAGAAAAACATACCGAGTCAGGGGACCTCGTCCCTGTAGCTGGCTACCATCTTCATCCGACTTATCATTCAACGAGCACCACGACACTTGGCCATGGACCATCGAAGGGCCAGGCTTGTGTCGTTGGTCCACCCTACGCTCAACTACTCCAAATTCATCATCTGATTCTAGTCTC
>JBBPTB010000576.1:0-17766 GCA_038093875.1 Boletus tylopilopsis | reverse complement strand
GGTGTATCCGGTCTGGCAACCAGGGAAAACTGTAACAGTTTGGGGCTGAGTGTAAAGATGGAAGGGTGGTCTTTCCATGGACCCACCTTGGGAATGTGGTGTTATATTTTGCCCCTATTCATTCTTTTCTTTCCCCTTTTGGACTCATGTTCCCCTTTTCCTGCCTTGCCTCCCTAGATGCCTGGCTTTCCCTGTTCACTGATGACTAAGCCAGTCACACAACTCCATTCTAGTTCCTTCCATAACACCCCATCACTTGACTGAGTGTCTTCCCATCCCTGCTGACTAAGCAGATCACCTGACTTCCCCTTTTGAACAATCTTCTTGTGGCACTGCTTGGTGACCCATTTTTGAACTCACACTGACTAAGCATCACATGACCTTTCCATAATGTCCCTTGACCTTCTAGCATTCCTTAGTCATTGAACCCTTATTCTTCTATATAAATCCTAGGACATCAGACCCCATTTCCTTAGTTTAGGCTCCAAGAACATAGCCCTTAATGCCATCTGTGCTTCACCTCCTCCAGTTCCCATTCCACTGTTCAGGAGAACACTCACCTTTGAAACTCTTCCTTGACCCCCACCCCTTCATCTCTGCCATTCCATAAAAGGAACTCCTCCAACATCATCCAAGCCCCAGTTGTCTTCCACTAGAAGACTCCCCTTGATATCCAAGTTGTCCTTCCAGACCCCTTGTCCTTCTGGTCTCTTTTCTGAGCCCCCCCTTTGTCCTAGTTGTCCTTCTGGACATCCCAGCCTTAGTTGTTCCCCCCTGGAACTCAATCCCAGTATCCTGGGCGACTCTCTTGAGTCTCTCTAGCATCCTAGCCACATCCTCCCATGGAACCCCATCTTAGCTGCACCTTATTGTGGAACCCCATCCTAGCTGCACCTTACTGTGGAACTCTTAGTAGCCTTCATTCAGAAGGCCCCCAGCTTATTACCACCTCTAGGTCGCCATCCCTTCATTCAGGACTTCCCCAGCCTTGCCCAACCCATGTTTCTTGCCTTGTGGATCCTCAGTTCTGACTCAGCTTTCCCCTATCTGGGATATGCTTGATCCAAGCATAACATGTGGACAGTTGTGATTGCAGTGAAAAGCTAGCCTCCTTGAAGAAAAGCATCAGGAGGCTTCACAGTCTTTTGCTCAATCTCAAGGCACTTCCCTTGGAGCCTAGGGTGAAGAAAACACTGGCCACAGCTCAGCAGATGGTGGAAAAATGACTCAACAACTCCTGGTCCAAGCAGGCACACTCAAAGTCAGAATCCCGGCCGACCTTGAAGGCAACCTATATAATGCAGTCCTCAACCTGCTTTGCATCCCCCACCAAATGTATTATTTATGCAGACTCAGCTGAAACCATCATGGAGCATTCCATTGGTGTTCAGGTCAATCTCCTGTGGGAAGTACAATGAAGCCTTAGCAGTATATATATTTAGTCTAGTTATTGAACTCATGGAAATAATAGGATACAGTCTTGCTAGATTATGGTAGGGCCAGCATCTCCAATACTATGCATTGGAGTACCACCACTCACTGGTTGCCCCTGAGTTCATTCGTGTGCAAGCTACCATTGGTCACCCATCATCCCTATGACTTCTCCAGCACAATCACTCACTGTTTGCTGCCACCACATTCATTCTCACATAGCCCATCAGCTACTAATCACGTTTTCCAACCACGATTGCACATTATTTACCCTCAATCATGTCCATCCACATGCCAACTCGCACTGGTGGCACACCACCTGCTCCTGTCATCTTTATGCGCACACTGACATCTGATCCATCTCAGTGGATCAACGTGGGCTGGGAGTGAAGGATTGCAAGGTGGTTGTGGGTGGTGGTGGGGTAGATGTATGAGGACATGTTTAGATTTCTTGGACAAGGTCAGTTTCCTGTCAGGCTGGGACAAACACAGCACCGTGGTGTCAACAATGTGTGGGATGAACCATTGGTCTGAGAGTGGGAGACTGTAATAGTCCACCATGACTGTTACAATTTCCAAGTACCATTTATTTTTATTTATCTCCTTCCAGACTTATCTTCTCCTCACGATGGGACATCCAGTCCTGTCCGATGTTTCCCCCTGATTCCCCCTGATTATGATGTTGTATGACCATATGTCACTCCAGACATGTAGGGTTGCCTTGGTAGCAGTTCCACTTGTCGCTCCACTGATCTCCTTCCTTCCAAGCTTCTTAACAGCAGAGCTCTGTTGATACCTTCTCCCGTTGCTAGCAATGCCCTTGATTTCCCAATGGTCTGTGTGCCATCTTACATCGTATATTAGCCCACTTGTAACTGTAGTAGACCCCAAGTTAGTTCTATGCAATATACTGTGTTGTAACTCGTCTCCTCTTGCAGAACTCTCCCTTCGCTCATTCCAAGCGAAGGCTTGACTTGCTGCAACCGTATCCGAGTGGAACTGGAACCACTTGCTTCTCCAATAGGCTCTTATGAGAGTGCAGAGGGCAGCTTCAGGTTGTGCTTGCCCAACCTGTCACCTTATCAAATGGGCATCCTCATACTCAGCATCTTGTTCTTGTTGTTCTCTCTCATCCCTGCTTTGACCTATTACTTCACCCTCCATCAACTCAAAGTTCCATGAGTCAGCACAATATGGTAAGCATAACAATGACTGAGTACAAGGTTTCCAATGGAGGAGCAGACAGAGGCAGAGTCCTGTCAGTGGGGGCAAGCATGCAAGTGTCAACTTTGCCAGAAAGAGCATGGGTTTCATTGGATGCAATGGACTTGCATGCATAGAGTGCAGTCTGGACAGGGAGCAGTGTGGGCAAAGTGTGGAATGGGATCGTTGGACATACATGCAGGAGTGGCGAGCAAGAGCAGGGAGTGCAGCTACCTGAGATCAATCTGACCTATGCTGCTCCTGAAGTGCAGCACCCAGATACACTCTTTGCAATTGATGCACATCAACATGTGGTGCAACAAAGGACTTGGCATTGGGAGACTTGCATAGTCGTCTTCCTGCAGGGAGCACAGGTTTCCAGTGAGATGATCCAAATGGACAGAATGTATAAATGCTCCATGAGGTGTGCAACTACTGTTAGGAAACAGGGTCTAGGGGAAAGTTGGTTCTTTTGTTACACTTACTGCACTTGGTTGTCTCATGGAACTTCAAGTTGATGAAGGGCAAAGTAATAAGTGAAAGCAGAGATAAGAGAAAAGAGCAAGAGTAAGATGCCTAGCACAAGGATGCCCAATTGATAAGGAAACAGGTTGGGCAAGCACAACCTGAAGCTGCCTCTGCACCTATTGAAGGGACTATTGGTAGGTGAATGGTCCTGGTTCCACTCAGATATGATCACAGGGAGTCAAGCCTTGCTTGGAATGAGCAAGGGAGAGTCTGGTTAGAGGAAGATGAGTTAAATGCAGTATGGATTGTATAGAACTAACTTGGGAAATCCTATGGTACAAGCAGTCTTATATATGATGTGAGATGGTGCACAGACCATTGGAAAGACAAGGGCATTGCAAGCAACAGTGAGAAGGATATACAGCAATGGAGCTCCACTGTTAGGAAGAGCAGAAAGGAAAGTTTCAATGGAGTGAGGAAAGGAACAACTACCAAGGCAACCATACATGTTGGATCATGACATGCTGCTATACAGCATTGCAGTCAGGAGGTATCAGAATAACATTGGATGGGATCAGATGTCCCCTCATGAGGAGAGGATAAGTCTGAATGAAGAAAGAAAATAAATGGTACTGAAAACTGTAACACCATTGGCTGCTACAGGTTCACTGGCAATGAGGGCATGAATAACCTCCTTCAGATTACTTCATTAATTGGAGCAAAGGGTGGTTGGAATGGTGAGGCCATCTCTTCTGCCATTGGTGCTGCAGGATGAGCTTCAGGATCCATCTGATGTCACCATCACCTGAGATTATTTATTTGCTTATTAAGATATTTGGCCACCATGTACATTCATTGACAATATTGACATTCCCAATGAATAAGCACATGGCCTTGGTGTGCATATCAAGACAGCAGCATGATAGTGTACATATATTATAGCAGAAGCTAGGCAGTGTGACATGCAGCAATACAACATCATGATTGGGAGCAAATGGGGAAACATTGGATGGGATTGGAAGTCCCATTGTAAGTAGAAGATAAGTCCTAATAAAGAAAGGAAAAATAAATGGTACCTAGAAATCCATAACATGTGGACTCCAGGTTAGTATATCTTGTTGTTCCCTCTTAATACCATCTAGGTTACTCACTGTAGACTCTAGACTCCAGAGTCATCTTGAGTTGATCCAGCTAGTGGATAGTCTGCTCCCATCAAGCTTTTTGCTCTTAACACCAAGAGTGTGGTGTGGGTGTCCTTCAATTTAAGTCATACATATCTGGCCCATCAATAATCCAGCAAGTGAGCAACATGGAGCCCATGATGATGTATCTCATGCTCTTGTTTGGGCTGGCCTTTGAGCAAGGTATAACTCCTACAGATTGTCCAAAGTTAGTATCAATGGCATAGGGACATAATGTGAGTCAGCATTGAGCTGATGCTGAATGATTTCCTCTTGATGGAACCACTCATACCTCAGTGCTGGGAGAGACCATTGGATTCCTTAAAGAAGCCATAAAGAACAAGAATCCTGTCACCTTTCAAAATACAGATGCAAAGGATCTTGCTCTTCACAGCATCCTATTTCCAATACTATTGAACACCTTTGACATGAGTTCAATACATGGACATTGAATTACCTTGCTTCATAGAACAAAGTATCCCACTGCTTTCCCAAGTCTAATCATATCAAAAAAATTATCAAGGATAAACCTGTGGACTTTCAAGATGTAGATGTGAACAATCTTCCTCTTTATAAAGCTTGCATGCCATGGAATGATGACCTCTTTCAGAACCAATTAGTATTGGTGATTTCACACCTTATTTCAGATTCTAACTGTGCCCATGTTGTTGTTATGCTTACTGTGAGCACATGCCCTGGCAAAGATAAGTCATAACATAGAGAGATCAAGAGCAAGAGAGAGCTGAAGGATATCCTTGTGCACTGTGAGCTAAAGGGAGCCCTGTAGAGTGCACATCCTATACAAGGTGTAGGGTCCAACTAGTGAAAGTGAGACCTACTACAAGCAAGGCAACTGTGGACTAGGTGGAGTGGTGAATTTGTGGTGCTGAGCAAGGATGATCTGTGAAATGATAGTGAGTTGAAGGTGGATGAGACCTTGAGTCCTATTTCCAATACACCAGTGAATGATGATATGATTGCAAGTGACATGCAAGGTGCAGTAGAAGATACAAGCAGGTATCAAGGTGTAGAACTAGCTTGGGATCTCTATGAACCAAGAGTCCCACTACTTATAGGAATGGGTGCCAATGCATGGACCATCATGGGTCAAGGGTGTTCCATAAGGGGACAAAAACCTTTCCATATCAAAAAGAGTTCAAAGGATGAAAATGGGATCCTGCTGCCAGGAAAGAGCAGAAGGAGATTATATGTTACACTTACCATATATTGTCACTTCATTGGAACCTGGAGAGATGAAGGGCTATGTGAAAAGCCAAGCAATATAGAGTAAAGAGGTAGAGGATGGATGCCTGTTTGATAGGCCACACCATGCTTTGAGGTAAAGTCAGTGGGTGTTGCTGCACTGCCACTCATTGAAGGCAACAAGTGGGACTCTTTGTAGACACATGGTCCCAGTTCCACACTAGAAGGAGAGACTGCTAAGCCTTGCCTTTGAACAAGGCGAGGGAAGGTTCACTCTGCAGCAAGGTGAGTAATACACAGTATATTGCATAGAACTAGCTTGGGGAAAAGCTACAAGTACAGAGCACTTATATATGTTGCAAGAATGAGCATGGACCTCCCATCTCATTAAGGAAATAAACCAAATATGGACAAAAAGGTGGCATGGATGCCAAAGGGAAGTTGTAGTAAGAGTGCCATGTTGTCCAGAAGAGTGGAACAATCAGTGGGCATGGCAACAATGGAACAGTTATCCTAGACACCCAGCATCTTGGCTGGCTTGCTTGGTATTACAACAATGCAGGTGAAATTGGGAAAAACATTGGACAGTGTTGAATGCAACTGTTGTGAAGAGAAGATAAGTCCGCATATCAGGAAAGACAAGAAAATAATTGGCCACAAAACAAGGAAAACTGTAATATTAGTGTTATGGTTTCTTGGTACCGTTTATTTTTCTGATTCTTCTTTTGGGACTTATCTTCTCCTCACAATGGGACCTCCATTCCCACCCAATGTTTCCCCAATTCCACCCAATCGCGATGCTGTACAATCGCATGTCACTGTGGACATGTTAGATCACCTTGGATACGTGTTTCACTTGTCACTCCACTGATCCCCTTCCTTCTGCTCTTCCTGACAGTGGAGCTCTGTTGATATGATACATTCTCACCATTGCTTGCAATGCCCTTGTCTTCCTGATGGTCTGTGCACCATCTGTCATTGTATATAAGCCCTACATGTACAGTGGAAACCCCCAAGTTAGTTCTACGCAATACATCATGTTGTAACTCGCCTCTTCTCGACAGAACTCTCCCTTCACACATTCCACACAAAGGCTTGACTTGCCTCGACCATATCCGAGTGGAACCAGGACCACTCACCTCTCCAATAGGCTCTTACAAGAGTGTGGAAGGCAGCGTCAGCTTGTGCTTGCCCAAGCTGTCACCTTATCAAATGGGCATCCTCATACTCTTGTTCTCTCTTGCTTCCACTTTTACCTATTACTTTGCCCTCCGTCAACTCCACGTTCCAGGAGACAACATAACATGGTAAGCGTAACAATTAGCCCCATCCTATGAGGTGAAGTCCCACCTTTGTCTACTCCTCAACCTCCTCAGAAATCACCATCATTAGTTTCATAGTCAGTGAGGTCCCAGGTGTCTTCAATCAATGGCCAGGACCAGCAGAATATCTCCATGTGGCCTTGATGGCTGCAGAGGAGGCAAGTATAGAAGGGGCAATCTTTCTGAGCATGTCCTGGCACCACTTTGTGACAGATGGGGCAAGTGTAGCAGGGACAGTTTGGTTGTAGATGGTCCTTGCCTCCACAAATAAAGCATCTAAGTCATTTAGGATAAGGAGAATGGGGGGTAGGACTGGGAGAGGTGTTGACATTGATTGGATTCAATAAGGACCCTGGGAGTGAGGGCGATGCTGAAGCCATCTGGTTACCTTTGCCTCCTCATTTTCCCTTGACATCTAAAGAGCCAAGTCCTACAATAATAAGGATTTTTTGGAGCAGCTTGTGTTTCCACCTGGGAGTGGGAGTGGAAGAGGGATGGTTGTCAAGGGGGATTGAGGCAAGGAACTGGTTCATGAGTCCCCCATCAGCAAAGGGGTTTGGGCAATCAGTTCCAGTGCAAACTCCAGTATCAGAGCCCCAAGAGTCATCACTTCAGGTGACAGTGTCTTTAAGGGGTGGTACAGGAACAGGGGAAGGGCTCAGCACAGGTGTAGGGGTTTTGGATGGAGTTGGGGTATTATTGGGGTTTGCTCAGGGTTGGCAATTGACATGTGGTAGTTGATGTGGGCAGGCAAAGGGTGGAGGTTCTCATCGCTTTCTTCCCATCCATGGAAAGGGTTGTCCCAAGAGTTATTCTCCTTATCAAGATAGAATCACTGGTATTGTTGAGGAAGGGAATGGATGAGGTGCTGGATGATTGGTCCAGTGACAAGGAGGTTGAGTCTGTTAAGGGCAGACACTGTCCCAATGACTTGGAGGTAGTCAAGGATATTACAGTGGGACTCAGCAATGGTGGTTTGCATGAGAACATGCATGGGTTTGGACTTGGTGCTGTCCTCCATAGTCCCAGAATGGATGCACTGGATGGTGGAGAGAGCCTGGCATGTGGAGATGAGGGCAACAAGGGGCTTACACTCCATAAACTCTGCATTGTTTTTGAGTAATCTATGGACAACAGGGTTGGTGAGCAAGGTGGCAATAGCGACATGATGGTATTCCACAGGGAATTGATGGATGCAGACTGGAAGTCTTTTGGGAAGGTCTGGGACATTGATGGTGGGAATGGCAAAGTTGTGGGTAGTGGTCATGATAATGTGGGGAGATGGGAAAGGCCTGCCACCAGATGGTGCACCTTATAGCCTTCCCAGTACTTTGCCTGAAAGGTTTCAAGTTTTATCGTTCAATTGGTCCCAGTAGTCCTATATAAGCTCTGCTGAATGGCATAAGTTGCATGTTGATTCCCAGGTGTTCTCTGCTGCCAAATAGCCATTCCATTTGACCAAGTATGTCTCCCAAGTGGGGGTACTGTGGTGTGCCAAGATGTTCTCAACTTCCCATTCTTCCTCACCATCTACTATGTTTAGTGGTTCAGGGTGGAAGTTTGGTCCATGTTCCTCCATCTCTTGATAAGGGGAAAGAAGTGAAGCATGAAATATATTGTGTATCTTCCATGTAGGCAGGAGATTTAGATGATAAGAAATGGGTGACAAGACCTATGTAATCTTGAAGGGTCCTTTTCTTCAAGGAGTGAGTTTGTGTGTGGGGTAGCACAGGTTCAAGTTGCAGGAGTTCAGCCAGACATTTGTCCATTCTTCCAGCAAATAAACTTTGAAGTAATCCTTTCCACCATGTACCTCCATGCTTTGTCATGTGCTGCCAGTGCTTCTTCTTTTTCCTTTTCCAGAGACATGAGACATTGTTCTAGGGCTGGAAGGAAGGTATTTCCCAGGGGCAGGTAAGACTGGGGTTTGTAGCCCATCATCAGGAAGAATGGGGTCTGTTTTGTCACTGAATGTTGGGTGGAATTATGGTGGAACTCGGCAGCAGTAAGAAGCTTGGACCATTTCTGTGGAAAACTGTTGCAGAAGATCCAGAGATACATTTTGAGTTCCTGGTTGATCTGTTCTGTCTCACCATCTGTTTGAGGGTGGTATGTGGTGGAAAGGGAGATGTTATAAATGAGGAGCCTGGCAAGCTCCAGATGTGAATTGGGGTCCTTTATCTGATATCAGCTTGTCATGTAAGCCAAATTGTTAGAAGATGGAGTGGAAAAAGAGCTTAGCAATCCCTGTTGCTTTGATGTTTTTGGTGCAAGGTTCAAAAATCACCCCCTTACTAAGTCCATGGTTGACCACAACCATGACAGAGTCAAAACTAGACCTCATCAGAAGACCAGTGATGAGATCAACAGATGTTGTTGGAAGGGATGGGTTGTAATGGAGGGGATTGTAGATAGGGCCAAAACAGTAGGATGTGTCTGGACCTTGTTGGCCTGACATGTGGTACTGCTGGTATTCAACTGGTAGGTAAAAGTAGCTATTCCAGGCCACTGGTAGTCTTTTCCCAAGGCTGCAATGGTACAGAAGTACCTGTTGTGGCTGGAGAAGTAGATTCATGACACTCCCTGATGATCTGATTCCAGAGATCCAAGTCCAGAATGTATTCCCTTCCCTTGTAGTAGAGGATGCCCTGGACAAAGGCCCAGTCTGCTGGGTTGTTATAGTGGGTGGGCAGGGCTGGAATCTTCATCATGATCTGTGCTGAGAAGTTTAAGGCATTCCAGCACCAGAGGGTCAGTGGGGTGGATTCAAGAAGTTTTGAATATAGCTTTGTGTCAATGTATATGAGCTTGTTAGGGAAGAGAACTTTGTTTGTATTATCCGACAAAGTATCCACTCTGTCAGGGTGGGACAGCACATTCACCAGAATCTGGCATGGTGGTGGGAGAGGTTTTGAGGTCAGCAGAAGTACATGAGGTTTTTGTGGTCCATTAGAACCATCACCAGATGTTTGGTTCCAGTGAGATAGTGGTGCCATTCCTCAAAGCATGGATAACTGCAAGCAGTTCCTGGTCATATATGTCATAGTTCCTCTCTGCCTCAGAAAGGGTTTTCAATAAGTAGGCACATGGATGGAGGTCCCATTGCTGTCCTTCTGCATTAGCACTCCTCCTGTTATGACCAGGGAGGCATCCATCATCAGTGTGAATGGTTTTGTGATGTCCAGCATTGTTAGTACCAGATGTGTGAGGAAAGAGTCACACAGGTATTCAAAGGCATTCTGGTGGATGTCAGTCCAGGTCCAGACTTTGGCCTTGCAGGTGAGATCATTGAGTGGACAAGTGATGTCCAAGAATCCAGTGATGAACTTCTTGTAGAAGTTGCAGAATCTGAGGAATGACCAGACTGACAAGACAGAGTTGGGGGCTTCCCAGTCTCAGATGGTGTTGACTTTGGCATTGTCCATCTGCACCTTTCCTTTTCCTACCACCATTTCCAGGTACTTCACCTTTTTGGTGGTGAAAGTACACATCTCCAGTTTAAGGAACAGTTTCTGCTCCTCTATCCTTTGCAGCACTCTCTTGGTGTGCTCCTTGTGTAGCTAAGCATTGTTCTTTGAGTGAATTATAAGGTTGTCCATGTAAATGACCAGCCATCCCTCAGCTATCTTATTGTTACGCTTACTGCGAGCACATGCCCAAGTGGAATAAACACTAGTTGAAGAGAGGTCGGATCAATAGTAGACCGAAGGCAAACCTTGTGCACTGTGAGTGAGAGGCCCAGCAGAGTGCGCGTCCTGTACACAAGAGTGAGGCTGACGACCAGCTAAGGTGTGATCTACGACCAGCTTGACAACTAAGGCGAGCGAGGAGGGCTTGGAATGATAGCGAGGGTCAAGAGGGACAAAGTCTTGACGTCCTATCACCAGTACACCACCGAAGCATGTAGATTGCAAGGGCACACTTAAGTGCAGGGACAATTGCAGTGATACAGGTGTGAGCCTGACTACAGGCATAGAACTAGCTTAGCTATCTCTAGCTAGTACTCTGGGTCTTTATACTATACCAGAATGGTGCATGGACCATCTGGGCTAAGGGTGTCCTCCAAATGAGGAACAAGGGCCTTCCCACATCAGGAAGGGGACGAAGGTTGAAACCGGATCCCGCTGTCAAGGAAGAGCAGAAGTGGTCAAGGAGACCAGCAGGATCAAACAGGAAGACTAGGTGAAATGTGAACCTAGTCTGACACATGCCCTAGATGGCTAAAGGGTCCATCGGGTGTATATGGCTGAACGGAGGATCAAGAACAGTGCTCTGCAGCAAAGGGGAATGCTAAGGTAATAAGATCTGCTGTCCGGGTGTACAAGGATCAGCGAGCGTAGTGACAGCGGATCAGGAAACATATCCTAGCCGCAATAGGAATACTCTCATCCGTTCGGTGGTATCAGGGTCACGATGGCGACCAAGCATCATCATGAGTCATGCTCCAGATCTAGGCATTGGGAGTGAGGCGGTGTCACAAGGGCTAGGGTCCAGGGTTACCCCTAGGGTGAGGGTCAAGGGTTACCCCTCGTGGTGGTGTTGTGAGGCTGAGGGTCCAGGGTTACCCCTCAGGTGGTGTTGTGGCCATCAGGGGACAATGGCGGGTTGGTGGTGTACTCCTCCATGAGTACTGCATAGGCGAGCTCCCAGAGCTCCCTAGGGCAGAAGGTGTCTGCCAGGCCTTCAGGTAGTAAGCGTGTCCTGTCTGTCAAGGGTGAATGGTGAAGAAATGAGGAAAATGAACAGGGATTCCGGCAGGTCCGGTCTGGCAACCAGGGAAAACCATAACACATATCCCCAAATGTGTTGTTCATATAGGCCTGAAACATGGCTGGATGTTATGGTTCTCAGTACCAATTGTTTTATTTTCTTCTTCTTTCAGACTTATCCTCTCCTCACAATGGGACATCCAGTCCCATCCAATGTTTCCCTGATATTCCCTGATTGCAATGCTGTATGACTGCATGTCATTCTGGACATGTATGGTCACCTTGGTAGTTGTTCCTTTTGTCACTCCACTGATCCTTTACATTCTGCTCTTCCTGACAGTGGAGCTCCATTGATACTTACCATTCTTACCATTGCTTGCAATGCCCTAGTTTTCCTGACAGTCCATGCACCATCTTGCATCATATGTATATAAGACCACCTGTAACAGTAGTAGACCCCAAGTTAGTTCTACACAATATACTGTGTTTAACTTGTCTCCCTCTCACCAGACTCTCCCTCTGCTCATTCCAAGCAAGGCTTGACTGCCAGCGACCATATCCAAGTGGAACCAGGACCACTCGCCTTCCTATAGCCCCTATTATGGGTGAGGAGGCAGCTTCAGGTTGTGCTTGCCCAACCTGTTGCCTTATCAAACAGGCATCCTTGCTCTCAGCATACTTCTCTTACTCTTTTCTCTTGTCTCCACTTTCACCTATTACTTCGCCCTTGGTTGACTTGAAGTTCCACAAGATAACTTAGTGTGGTAAGTATAACACTGGAGAGTTGCACATCCCAAAAAACATGATTGTTAGCTGGTAGAACCCATATGGTGTGATGAAGGTGGCCTTCCACTTGTCTGCTGGATTGATCTGGATATTGTTGTAGCCCCACTATACATCCATCTTGGTGAAGAGCCTCGAGTCCTTGAATTGACTGATGAGATTATCTATTAAAGGGAGTGAATAGGTGTTCTTGATGGTATGCAAGTTTAGGTATCTATACTTGTGACAAAGCTTGCTGTCCTTCTTTTGGACAAAGAAGAATGGGGAAGCTTGGGATGATTTGGAAGGCTCAATCTTCCCCAAGGCAAGATGTTCTTCAATGAACCTCTTGCATGCTTCCTACTCCTCAGAGTTCAGCTACTAAGCCTTATCACACTTAGGCAGGAAGTCCTTGTTGAGTTTGATCTTGTGGTCAAATTATCAGGGAGGTGGCAACTTGTTAGAAAGTTTCTTAAAGATCTTCTGGTAGTATTTGTATTCCTTAGGGAGTTCTGCTTTTGGCTTAGTGGTTCCCTGGGCAATCTGAGTGGAAAGAGTCATCCTTTGAATCCACTCCTTCTTGGGGAGGTAATCCCCAATACCCTTCCTCTTGTAGAGATGCCATTCTATTTGATTGTCCATGTCCAGCCCCAATGCTTGGATGAGATAGTGCTGGTGGATTGGCTGTTTCCTAGTGGAAAGATCAGCATTCCCATCAATCTCCACAGTCCCTTTTGCCCAACCAATGAGTGGGTTGCCTTTGGTGAGCCAAGTTATTCCAAGGATCATGTTTTGCTTTCTGCATCATACAATGAAGAAATCCTGGTCATGAGGGACTCCTTGGATGTAGATGATGACTCAGGTGCAGTAGTGGATGATTCCAGACCAGTTGATAGTGCCATCCACATTGTATGCCTCTCATGGTTTGGTGAGTTTGTACATGGGGAAGTGGTTCCAGCAGGTGAAGGCTTTGTCCATGAGCAAGATGTTGCCCCACAGTCAATGAGAGTGGTGGTTTGTCTGACCTGAACTGTCCCCACCATAGATATGGATAAAGGAATTAAAATTGACTTGTCCTCTATTGTTTCTACAATGGGATTCATTCTAGGCATTCGAGTAGTCAGTCCTCAAAGCTGTTCTAAAATTTTTTAAGCTGCTCCTTTATCTGTTCCTCTATCAACCTGGC
The DNA here is from genome assembly GCA_038093875.1 of Boletus tylopilopsis. Classification (NCBI taxonomy): domain Eukaryota; kingdom Fungi; phylum Basidiomycota; class Agaricomycetes; order Boletales; family Boletaceae; genus Boletus; species Boletus tylopilopsis. The sequence goes on along the minus strand of JBBPTB010000576.1, from coordinate 4,301 downwards.
CCTCCTCTGGGGCACAGTTCAGACCTGGTTTACCTCTTCTCTGAACATCCCCTGATCCTTCAGGTACCTTGGGGGTTGGTCTCTAAGATAGATTTCCTAACTCAGCCATCTCCTTGGCTCTGTGTCCTTTGGCAATTAGCTGTTCCACTATCCTAATCACCTCATTCCTGTTACCCTTAGGCTCTATGGGCTTGTCCTTGACAGCACTAGTCTTTTCCTGTGGGGGCCTTCCATCATAGCAAGGGGTGAACATGTTCCTCCCCTTATTACCCCAGTGGTTTCTAGTGGAGCATCCTGGCTTCTTACAGATGAAGCATTTGCCCTCCCTCATTAATCATGCTCATTCAGTGGGGGACAACCTGATATAGTCAATGTCCATGATATTGGGGTCATGTGGAGATCTATGAGGGTCTGAATCCTGGTCTATGCCCCTTGATATCTCCAATCCACTCAGTGTGTCAAGCAAATTGTCCCACCTTTTCAATACATGCACTAATTGTGGTTGGCTCCTCTCCTGCTCCAAGTACTCTCTCCATGAGGTCCATATGGAGGGCATGGCTAAAGAGTTTGCAAAGTCTGGATTGTTCATTGAGTCTGGACTGCAAAGCAAGGGGGTAGAATTCACTGGTGAATTTACTGAAGGCTTTCTTGGTGTTCACCCCCTGCTTGAGCACATAGAGTTTGCACTTGGCAGTGGATGACTTGTTGTGGATAGCCATCATACCTTTGAAGGCCTGCTTGAACTTTGCCCAGGTCTGTTCCTTAGTGGGAATAGCTCCTCTAGTATGTCATTCATAGTATCCTTTGGAGTAGATCCAACCTTTGCCCTTACTCATCTGGTTCAGGGCAGTGACAATTTTAGCATTATTGTTATACTTTGTGTTGATGGAAAAGTATGCATCCATAGCATGTAGCCACCAGTTGGCATCAATGCCATTTCAAGAGAACTCCTTCAGTAGTCTGGCTTTAAGTTCTGTCATATTGTCTTTGTCATCTGAGTCTAGGGAGGGGTCTGGTAGTGGGAAGGGTTTGTCTGGATCAAAGAGAGCAAATCTGCCTTGGGATAGTGGTTGTTTCAGTAGGAATGGGGAGTCCTGTCCAGATGGTGGGAGAGTGGGGAGTGGAGTGTTATGCTTACCACAAGATATCATCTTGTGACTGTCTGAGTCAACAGAGGGCAAAGTAATAGGTAACAGCAGAGCAAAAAGAAAAGAACAAGAGCAGGATGCCAAGTACAAGAATACCTGTTTGATAAGGTGACAGGTTGGGCAAGCACAACCTGAAGCTGCCTTGCACCCATTGAAGGGACTATAGGTAGGCAAGCAGTCCTAGTTCCACTTGGATATGGTCACAAGCAGTCAACCCTTGCCTGGAATAAGTGAGGGAGAGTCAAGTGAGAGGAGAAAAGTTAACTGCAGTGGTATTTGCATAGAACTAACTTGGGGGATCCTACTGTACATATGGTCTTATATATGATGTAAGATGGTACATGGACTGACATGTGGCAATACAGCATCATAATCAGGAGAGGTCACAAAGACATCAGATAGGATTGAAGGTATTGTTACACTTACTGTGTTGTGTTGTCTCTTGGAATGTGGAGTTGACGGAGGGTGAAGTAATAGGTAAAAGTGGAAGCAAGGGAGAACAACAAAAGCAGTATGCCAAGTACAAGGATGTCCATTTGATAAGGCATCAGGTTAGGCAGATGTAACCTGATGCTGCCCTCCACACTCTTATAAAAGCCTATTGAAAAGGGCAAGTGGTCCTGGTTCCACTCGGATATGGTCACAGCAAGTCAAGCCTATGCGTGGAATGTGCAGAGGGAGAGTTCTGCAAGAGGAGATGAGTTACAACACAGTATATTGTGTAGAACTAACTTGGGACTTTCTACTGTAGATGGAGAGCTTATATATGATGTGGGATGGTGCATGGACCATTGGGAAAATAAGGGCGTTGCTAGCAATGGTGAGAAGTCAAAGCATCAGTGGACCTCTGCTGTCAGGAAGAGTGGAACAGAAAGGATTAGTGGAGTGACAAGTGAAATGATAGTTAAGGTGACCCTACATAATGACATGTGGTCATACAACATTGCAAATGGGTGAAATCAGGGAAAAGATCAGATGGGACTGGATGTCCCATCGTGAGGAGAAGATAAGTCCAAAAGAAGACAAGGAAAAACAAATGGTACCAAGGAAACCATAACATTAGCTCCTTCCTATGGGGTGAAGTCCCACCTTTGTCCTACCCCCTTACTCCCCTTCCTCTGAGGTCTCAGCAATCCCCGTCATTGGTTTCATAATTGGTGAGGTCATATGTATCCTTGATCAACAGCCTTTCCCAGCAAAACTCCTTGCAGTGTCCCTGGTCTCCACATAGAAGGCAAGTTCAGATTGGGCAGTCTTTCTGCACATGTCTGGGTGATGGCTTCCAGCATATGGGGCAGGTATAGTGGGGACAGTCAGGCCGTAAATGGTTCTTGCCACTGCATACAAAATATCAAAGGCAGTGGTATGGTGAGAGGGAAGGAGTCACAGATGGTGTATCAATGATGATCAGATTGGCCTTGGAGATGGCTGGGGATTGGGAGGAAGACACATGAGCCAGGGGAGTCTCTTTAACCGCATGTTTTCCCTTGACATCTGAAGAGACAAGCCTGCCAATTACATGAGCTTGGCCCTTGTTGGTATTTCTCTTTGTTACGCTTACCGTGTTGTGTTGTCTCCTGGAACATGGAGTCAATGGAGGGCAAAGTAATAGGTAAAAGCAGAAGCAAGAGAGAACAAGAGTACGAGGATGCCCGTTTGATAAGGCAACAGCTTGGGCAAGCACAAGCTGATGCTGCCTTCCGCACTCTTGTAAGAACCAATTGGGGAGGCAAGTGGTCCTGGTTCCACTTGGATACGGTCAAGGCAAGTCAAGCCCTTTGCTTGGAATGAGTGAAGGGAGAGTTCCGTCAAGAGGAAATGGGTTACAATGCAGTATATTGCGTAGAACTAACTTGGGGTTCTCTACTGTACAAGTGGGGCTTATATACGATGACAGACCGTGCATGGACCATTGGGAAGACAAGGGCATTGCAAGCAATGGTGAGAAGGTATTGTATCAACAGAGCTCCACTGTCAGGAAGAGTGGAAGGAAGGGGATCAGCGGAGCAACAAGTGAAACAAGTAGTCAAGGTAATCTAGCATGTCCATAGTGACATGCGATTGTACAGCATCACAATCAGGTGGAATTGGGGAAAATGTCAGATGAGAATGGAGGTCTCATTGTGAGGAGAAGATAAGTCCTGAAAGAAGAAAGAAAAATAAATGGTATCCAGAAAACCGTAACATTAGCCCCTTTCTATGGGGCGAAGTCCCACCTTCAACCAACTTTTATTCCTCCTCCCTCTCGTCTCGCTCAGCAATCCCCATCATTGGTTTCATAGTCGGTAAGGTCATACGTGTCCTCAATTGAGGGCCTCTCCCAGCAGAACTCCTTGCAATGGCCCTGGTGCCCACATAGGAGGCAGGTCCAGAACAGGCAGTCTTTCTGTGTGTGTCCAGGGGCAGGCTTCCTGCAGAAGGGGCAGGTATAGTGGGAACAGTTGGGCCATAGATGGTTCTTGCCGTTGCATACGAAACATCAAAGGCAGTGGTATGGGGAGAGGAGAGGAGTCGGGGATGGCATATCAACAATGATCGGATTGGACGAGGTTCCGGTGACAGGTCCAGTCTGTGTTGCACCAGCCAAGGGAAAGTTTTTAGCCTTTCGTTTTCCCTTGACATTTGAAGAGATACACCCACCAAGGACATAAGTTTGTTCCTTGTTGGTCTTCCGCTTTCAGGCAGCAGGAATCAGCGCGGTAGCAGGGTGGTCGACAAGGGGGATAGTGGCAAGGAACCAATCCACCACTCCCCCATCAGTGAAGGGGTTCTCAACATTAGTTCAAGCACGAACTCCTGGAGTAGATCCCCTGGACTGTCCCCCTCCGTCTTGGGAGGTAGTAGGGGGCAGCACAGGAATGGGGGAAGGGCTACAAGTGGGTGTCGTGGCTTCAGATGCCACAATGGGATCATGGGGGCAAGTTGTGGAAAGAGGGTTGAGCTCATCGGAGCTTCCTTTCCAGGAGTGGAAGGGGTCATCCCAGGGGGAGGAGGCATGGTCAAGGTAAAACCTCTGGTATTGGTGGGGAAGGGATCGGATGAGGGGGCGGAGCATGGGTCTGCACAAAGGGGGTTAGCCTGGTTGAGGGCTTGGATAATCCCTCTGGAGAGGAGGTGATCTGATAAGGTTCGCTGAGCGTCAGTGAGGGTAGT